>JAPTJF010000361.1:0-65368 GCA_029339195.1 Micractinium sp. NFX-FRZ | reverse complement strand
GCATGGCTGACCCTTTTGGGCTGCTCAGAGCGTGGTTGACCCTTTCTGCCCGGCCCGACTCCATCCACATGCTCCGAACAAGGGCAGACCCTTTCCGCCCATGCGGCGGCATGGCCGACCCTTTTGGGCTGCTCAGAGCGTGGGTGACCCTTTCTGCCCGGCCCCGCTCCATCCACATGCTCCGATCAAGGGCAGACCCTTTCCGCCCATGCGGCGGCATGGCCGACCCTTTCGATTTGCTCAGAGCGTGGTTGACCCTCACGGCTCCGGCGATAGGGTAAACCCTACCCTATCGGACCCTCACGGCTTCGGCGCCGGCAAAGGTCTGCTTATGCTCGGGCTGAAGTGAGAGCCTCCACCCACTACTGTGACCATGAATGTTGCTCAGAGCCCCCATTCCACCCACTCAAGGCTCCGGAGCCGGCAATCGTGGGCTCGTGGGCTCGATGGCTGGGTCGGGCACAAACCCACACTTCGGGTCGCCCTGCCAGCGTCATGCTGCGCCCTAGCAGCGAGTCCGGCAGCTCCTCGATCGGAAAGGCGGCGGGTGAGAAGCCCAGCATGGTGCGGAATGCTTGTAGACGGAGTGCTTGTAGAGAAGAGTGTGGTGCTCTGAGATGAGCACGTGGGACGCAGGTGATAGAGAGGTGGCCTGGGAATCAGCCTGTGCGGTCGGGCCACCACTGTTTCTGGTGTCCAAGGGCACAACTTTCCAGCACGTGTCCCACACAAACCAGACTTCGCAGAACCCGCCGGAGCCTGAAATAAACGCAGGAAGCAAGTGCACATCTCTGTCCTAACCGAGGTCTCCTGTTTGGCAGGCCCCAAGTCACAACGCCCACGTTGCACGCCTAGGCCTGCTGCTGGCACCAGCAGTTGTGCTGCTCAAGTCTCACTGAGCGCAAACCCAGCATGGATCAGGCAAAGCAGGCAGGTGCCAGGGCATTGGACGCCGTCAAGAGCGTCGTTGGCCCAGGCCAGGGTACTGGCGGCGCCGGCGTGTCGGGCGGCGGCGCGGGCGGCGGCGGCGGCTGGATTGGAATGGGTGCCGGCGGCAAGGAGGAGGCAGAGTACCATGACCAGGAGTTTAGCTTTCTGGAGCCGGTGTATGCTACGAAGACAGCAATCCACCCCGCCCCCAAGCACACGTAAGCACACGGGAGGCTCAAGGCAACGGGCAGCAGCGGAGGGTGCAGGCGGTGGGGCAGGGCTGGCGCAGGCCCTGCCGCAGGCCCTGCCGCAGGCGGCCTCCTCACAGTCTCCAACGTGTGCCCCCGCCTACCCAGTGAATGCGCACTTCCAGCTCAGCAACATTCGTGGGTCTGTGCTTCTCCGGTGCAGGCTGCCGCAGCGCACGATGCCTGCCAGCATGGCCAAGGCAATGGTGAGGGGCGGCAGCTGCCTGGCAGCGGGATGGGTTCGGCAGGCAGCCCGGGGCACAGCAGGCAGGGTGCCCGCTCACCTCCCTCAACATAGCACTGGCAGGTTTGGTGCTGATCAGCCCCCGGCGTGCCCCTCCATCTCTCTTCCCTGCCCCCTGTCACGACTCAGGTGGGAGACATGATGGAGACGGACTTCAACCCACGGTGAGCGAGGCGAGTGGGGTGGGGTGGGCTGGGTTGGGTTGGGGTGGGGTTGGGGTTGGGGTTGATCACACCAGTCCTGGGGGCACGGTCAGCGGCAGAGGTGCGGGGCCTCCCTGGCAGCTCAGCGGCTGAGCAACAGCGCGCGCTGAGACGGGAGAGGGGGCGCCAGGGTCAGCATCCCCACGGCTGGACCTGCCTCTACCCCCTTTCCGCCCTCTGCCCCAGCTGCTGGGTCCACCAACCTGCCACCACTCCCCGCCACCCACAGAGGACATGTCTGCCACCCTCGCATCTGTGCAGGCTCAACCTCAGCACGTTTGTCAACACCTGGATGGAGCCAGAGGCAGAGGAGCTGATGCAGCGGGTGGGTGAGCGGGCGGGCAGGCTGGGGTAACCGCGCGCCAGCGCCAATGTTGGCCTGTAAGAGCGGTGCAATCATCAGTCGGTCAAGCGCCCAGCTCGCGGCAGCTAGGGGGTCCCTGCGCCAGGTCCTGCCCCGTAGCCGAGCCTACACACAAGACCTCTGCTGCAGCCTGCCCTCCGCGTGCATGCCTTGCCTTGCAGGTCGCACCCTGCGACCTGGCAATCAATGACAGTTCAATCAATTACAATGCGACCTGGCAGCTGCTGTGCAGCACAACTGCATGCATTGGAGCAGGTACCCCAGCTGAGGAGCGGCCCACACACCCTGCTGTCCATGCAGGCGATGTCCTACAACCTGGCGGATGCGGTGCAGTACCCCAGCTCAGCAGAGATGGAGAAGAGGCGAGCAGGGGGGCCATGGGGGAGAGGGCGGTACCTGTTGCGAGGGGAGGCAGGCTTTGCGAGAAGGGGGCAGTGCCGGCTTTGCACGCGCGGCACTGCAGTGGCTCGGCCCGGACTAGGTGCCTTGTACGCAGGCCTGGTGCCTGGCTTCTGGACTCCAGGGCAGGGCAGAGTGCTTAGCATGGTATTGACAGGCCGTGCTTGGGTGTCGCTCAGGGCTCACCAACCCCGTGACAGATGGCTCACCCCTGCAGGTGCATCAGCTTCCTGGCCCACCTCTGGCACTGCCCCGATGATAACTTTGCTGGCACAGGTGAGCGGGGCAGGCTGATCAAGGGCTTCCACGGCGGTGGGGGTGTGGGCTGGACGTGCGGGCGGGTTGATGGACAGCAAGTCGGTGGATGGGATGGATGGGAGTGGGAAGGGCAGGCGCACGGGCAGGCGGGCAAGGCAGGCGCGGGGGTTGGCAGTGGCACCCCAGTAGAGGTGTCATATGCTGCTGCCGCACCCCAATCAGGTTGGCTTCCTTCACTCCTCCCCCTGCTGCTGCCGCGCCGCCGCTTAGCTACTATTGGCTGGACGTGCCACATGGTCTGATCCACACTAGAATGGACTTGATGCACTGGAGGCTTCCCCTGCTGCCACTGTGCGGACTGCCCGTCCGCCCAGGCGGAAGGCTAAGCGAGGCCTGCCATTTGATCTGCCTGGCTCGACACGCTCCCCGGCGAGGCCTCCGTTGTTTGCAGGCTGCCTGGGCAGCAGCGAGGCGTGCTACCTGGGGGGGCTGGCCATGAAGAAGCGTTGGCAGGAGAAGCAGCGCAAGGCGGGGCTGCCAACTGACCGCCCCAACATTGTCATCAGCCACGTGGCACAAGTCTGCTGGCAGAAGGTGGGCGCAGGCGGGCAGAGGTGTGGTATGGGGGGGGGACTGGGGGGTAGATATGCAAGGGCTCGGCCTCGTGCGCAGGTACGTGCAGCAAGCGTGCTGGCAGAAGGCTATGGGCACACAGTGGAGAGGCGACAGGGCCAGTGCTGCGGGACAGCCGCTCCCTTGAACAGTGCCGCCATGTGTTGGCGCTTCCAAGGTCAGCACTACCCACCTCCCTCCCTCCCTCTCTCCCTGCCCATCACCCATCCCTGCCTGCCTGTTGCCCTCACCTCAGTTCTGCGCCTACTTCGATGTGGAGCCAAAGTACGTGGACGTGCGCGAGGACTGCCTGGGTGGGTGGGGCCGGTGTTGCCTGGTGGCTGGGCGAGCGGGCGTGCGGGTGGGCGCCAAGTTCTGCCACGGTGTTTGGTG
The DNA here is from genome assembly GCA_029339195.1 of Micractinium sp. NFX-FRZ. Lineage (NCBI taxonomy): Eukaryota > Viridiplantae > Chlorophyta > Trebouxiophyceae > Chlorellales > Chlorellaceae > Micractinium > Micractinium sp. NFX-FRZ. The sequence goes on along the minus strand of JAPTJF010000361.1, from coordinate 61,717 downwards.
GGGTGGCTGAGCAGTCGCGCCCACAGCAAGGCGCCCCAATGTGTCTAAGCACGCTTGGCCTGCATGCCTGCATGCCTGGTGCAGGCGTGTGCTCGCCTCCCCCTCACCCCGCCTCCTCATTGCTGCTTCTGCTTCCTTGCCCACTCCCTGCCTCCGCCTCTCAATCAATATGTGCAGTGCTGGATCCTGAGAAGATGCGCCAGGAGGTTGACGAGAACACAATCGGTGAGGAGGGGTGGGCAGGGTGTAGGGGTCGCACAGTGGGCATCCTCAAGGGTGTGGGCGCAGGCAGGCGGGCAAGGCAGCGGCAAGCACACTGGTTCTGCTTCAGGTGGAAGCTTGCCTGCACCCGATCCCCTCCTATCTGTTCTTCCCCATACAATCCACGTGCCTTGGGTTGTGCCACACGCGTGTGCAGGCGTGGTGGTGATGATGGGCAGCACCTACAACGGCCAGTTTGAGCCGGTGGAACGCGTGGATGCGGTGCTGGAGGAGATCTGGCAGGTGGGTCGCCTGTGCAGGCAGGCCAAGGCCACTGCAGTGGGTTGGTGGCGGTGGGTGGGCGGGTGTGGGTGGAGCCGGAAAGATGTTGACGTTCGTCAGTGCGTCAGATGACAAGGGGTGCTGGGAGAGGTGTGGCACGTGAGGGGCAGAGTGCTGATGATGAGGCGTGACAAATGTGGAGTGAGTGCACCATGGTGCCTGACTGAGCACCAGCAGAGTGGACTTCAGTCGATGCAAAGCAGTACCTTTCACCCCTTCTAAAAATGCCTCGCAGGAGCGCGGCTGGGATGTGCCGCTGCATGTGGATGCCGCCAATGCGGGGCTGGTGGCGCCGCTGTGCCGCCCCGACGTCATCTTTGACTTCCGCCTCAAGCACGTCGTGTCCATCAACGTCAGCGGGCACAAGTGAGGCAGAGGAGTGCGGCGATGGGGGTATGGGGTGCTGAGGGCAGGCAGTGGGGGGCGGATGTGTACGGATGTGGAGAGCAGGGGCAGGCAGGCAGACAGGCAGGCAGGCAGACAGTTTGGGGGACATAGTTTGGGAAAGGCAGATTGGCATGTGGGCACCACCTTTGTGGGTTTGCACTCAGCTGCAGCCAGCCACTGGGGCCGCTGCTTGCCAAGCACAAGCAATCTCGCCTGCTCAATGGCCATGGGCACCCTGCCCTCCCCTCCACTCTGCCTGCCCCACCCTGCCCACCCCCGCAGGTACGGGCTGGTGTACTGCGGCGTCGCCTTCATTGTGTGGCGCAGCTGGGACTGGCTGCCGCAGGACATGGTGTTCACTGGTGGATGGGAGGCTGGGTGGGCCGTCGGTCAGGGGCTGGGCACCTTTGCTCGACACATGTGTGTACACATACATCATCTGCGACATATTATGGTCAGCCATTCAAGCATTCGCTAACAATTATTGTTGGCAATCCAGCCCTATGCAATGGATTACCTGGGCAAGGAGGAGGGCATGTCCATGAGCATGGTTATGCTTTCATCTCCAGCCTGAGTATTCCACTCATTATATTTGTGTTTGACCCCAGCCTGCCCTGCGCAGTGGACTACCTGGGCAAGGAGGAGCGCAACCTGACGCTGAACTTCAGCAGGCCGGGCGCGCAGGAGGTGGGGCAGGTGAGCCTGGATTCTTGGTGACGGGGAGAAGGCAAGTTGTGGAGCAGGGTGCACCCGCTGCCCTGCGCTCGCGCTGTGTGAGAGGGAGAAGGCAAGTTGGAGCGCAGGGTGCACCCACTGCCCTGCGCCCGCGCACGTTGACCCAGCCTGCACTCAGCGGCGGGGGCGCTCTGCCTCGCCTTTGTAGGCGCACCTGCCACGACTGTGTCCGTTCAGGCCAAAGCAGCCAGCTACACCGCATGCTGGCTTGCACGCAAGCTGACGCCGGCCCCCCACTGACTCTTTTTCCTCCCCCCCCCCAACCCCCCCACCCCACCCTCACCCACACACACACACCTTGCTGTCTGCCGCCACTCCCCGCCCCCCACCGCACCCCCCGGCAGTACTACTGCTTCATCCGGTTTGGCGTGGACGGCTACCGCCGCATGTTTGACAACCTGTTCCACATCTACGCCTTCCTGAAGGACAAGCTGGAGGAGATGGGTGGGCTGGGCTGGCCATCATCAGCTGTTGTGCTGATTGTCAGCAGCCGTTCCGTGGGCTTGGCGGCGGGCCTTCTCCTGCATTTGGTTCTCAGGCACTTGCTGGCCTCTGACGTGTGTGCCTCTTCCTGGGGACGGCCGGTCGAACTGATGAGGAGGGTGGGCGGGGTGGGGTGGTGCAGGCAGGGCATTCATTGTTGTGCATGGGTGCGCAGGGATTGTGGCGTGCCTAGGTTGGATGATGGGCTGTTCTATAGCGCCATGCTGGCACCACTCGGGGCTTAACTTTAGGCTGCTGTGAGGCCCTGCCATACGCCGCTGCCCCACCAACACTGCACTGGCACCCACCCCGCCCGCATGCACACAAATCCCCACCCTCTGCCTGTGCAGGCCACTTCCAGATCCTGTCAACCGGCGACATGCCCGTGCTGGCCTTCCGCCTGTGCCCCGACCAGAAGCGGTGAGGCGCCCCAGCCTTGGCAGCGGCTGTGTGGCCAGCCCCACACGCCAGGGGAGGCCCAAGCATGTATCCAGCCCACCCAATCTACCTTCCTTGGCAGACAAACAGAAGAAACGCAATGTTTCACACCCCCGCCTTGGTGTGCGCAGCTCCTACAACGAGTATGATGTGATGAAGGGGCTGTGCGAGCACCGCTGGATGGTGCCCGCCTACAAGATGGCGCCGCAGGCCAGGTGAATGCACGCCACGGCATCTCCCCACAGTTAATCAATGCACTGGGCTGCCAAGCCTGCCATGCCTGTGCTGCCTGCGCTGTGCTCAGCATAGGCGCTGACCCACGGGCTCTGTGCCGTCAGCCAGCTTGTGCCGACCCCCCTCCCCCTGAACTACTCATCCTCTCGACAACCTCAACACTTCCCCCTGTGCCGCTCAGCGGCATGCACCTGCTGCGCGTCTGCCTGCGAGTGGGGTTCACCCTGGAGATGGCCCAGCTGCTGGTGGAGCACATCGCCCTGGTGGGTGCCCCCGCGTCTTCAGGGTTGGGGGGGCCGGGGGGGAGGGGGGGGAGGCAGCGACAAGCATGATGGCGTGAAGCTTGGGGCGGTGGGAAGGGTCGGGGCAAGTGGACCTCAGCCCAAAGATGGCCGGCAATGCTTCTGCGCAGTGCACCTCTTGAGGCTAGCTGCACCACCCACGTGGTGGGAGGAACCGAGTGGTGCTCAGCATGGGGCGCATGCAGCCAGCGTGCTGCCATTGCCGCGTCCCAGCGCGTCGCCCTCACCGCTCTCTCCCACACGGCCCATGTTGCCCTCCTCCTTCCCTGCCCGCTCGCCAGCTCAGCAAACAACAACTCTGGGAAAGAGCACCCTCGCTCAGCCCTACCCACGAGTACCACTGCCCTTCGCCCCTCCGCTCCCCCTGCCTGCCAGGTCATTGCCACCCTGGACAAGCACACCTCCCCGGCGGTGTCCTCCCCAGGGGAGGCATACATGAAGGAGCAGGAGGAGCTGGCGCAAGAGTTCAAGCAACGCGCTGGGCCCTGCTGAGCTGGCGCCCCCACCGTGTGATGCACCTGGCCAGGCGGCGCGCCCTCGCACCTGCCGAGCTGGCACCCCTGGTGGGGTGCACTGGCAAGGCGAACAGCCTGCCGGTGCTGCTGCAGCGCTGCACTGCTGGCGCCCGTCACAATGCGCCACCTGGCGGGCTGCTAAGCATGGTTTGGTTGTGGATCTCGGAGCTCGGGCATCTAGCCAGCACCTGCGCGCTAAGCTGCCGTCCTTGCATAGCCCCTTATGTGCACAGCCGTTCTGCACCTGGCCCTTCTGTACATATCGAGGCTGCTGTGTTGCCCACATGGTGTGCACTACTTACAGCAAAGCTGGGGTGCTGTGGTGACAGGGGTGAAGGCATGTTCTTGGTCAGTTGTATGTAAGCAAGCGTTCGTGAGTGCAGGCGACGCCTCGTCGGCTGGCTGAGCGGCCAGCGCCAAAGGCGGGCGCGCCGCCGGGGCCAGCCCGGCCCCGCGAATGAAAGGGAGGGGAGCAAGCAGGGAAAAGCAGGCGCAGGGCGTCGAAAGAGGGGCGGGTGGGGCAGGGCGGCAGAACGGCGGGGTGGGGTGGGGCGGGAAGCAGGGCGAGGGCGCAAAGGACGGGACAGCGAGTGGGTGTGTGGTGTTCCCAGTTTTAATGTCATGAAGGGAAGGAGGGTCCATTGGATGGCATAAGTGCGTGCCGACGAGCCCTCAACAGCTCACGGCAGCAAGGTGACGAGGTGTGGGGTGGGGCGCCCGGCAGCACCCCCCTTAAACTACGGCAGGCAGCTCTGGGGGCACACGGTTGCCGGCCGGCAGGAGGGGCGCCGCGGCAGGGGCGGTGGTGGAAAGAATACGACCAATATCAAGGTGGGGGGCTGCGAGGCATCAAGTGCTGCTGCTAGGGCTGCTGCTGCTGCTGGACACAGGCGGGTGGGGTGGCGCCCGCATCTGTGTGCTCTGCTGTGCCGGGGCGCTTCATGCCGAGTTGCCCACCTCAGTGACGATCACCTGCAGGGGCGGCAAGGCAGGCGAAACGCTGTCAGACATTGGCAGGGCGCGCACTCTGACGAGGCGGCCAGAAAGGCATTGCCAGCCCCTGCATGCCGCTGCGCCGCAGCCTGCCCGCCCGCTCCTCCTGCATCGCCCCGTGCCCCGCGAACCCGTGGACGCTGCAAGGCACCGCATAACAACAGCGTGCCAAGCCGGCGAGCACGGCACAGCACGGCACAGCACGGCAGCACAGACTACAGGCCCGGAGTAAGAGCTGAGTCTCCGCCCCTCACCGCCTTCTGCTGGGCGTCAAAGGTCAGCTGGCTTGCGCAGCAGGGGCACTTGACGGTGTTCTGCTTGCGGGAGCCCTCAATGGTGAGGATGTCGCCAAAATAGGTCAGGTTGACCTCGCCGCAGTTGGGGCAGGGGGCCTGCGACACAGGGCAGAGAGGGGGGCAGAGTGGGGTGGGGTGCAGGGGTGTTGCGCGCAGTGCGAGGACGGGTCCAGGTAGGAAGGGGTGCTGTGAGCGCGGGCCACGCCTCTCCCGCCGGCAGCTCCTGAATTCGGACGGATCCCACAGCACAACCGTACCATCCCTGTGCCGCGGGCGAGGGACCCCAAGCACCAGGCTCCCTCTGCCCCTAGCCTAGCCCAGCCGTGATATGCCTCGTGTAATGCAGCCCCCGGCCCTTGCGCACCCGCAGCACCAGAGCATCCTTGAAAAGGAAGCGGCTGATCGCGTTGACGGTGACATAGGCAAAGGGCACGATGAGGCCGCCCCACACAAAGGCCGCCACGCCGGTGGGCAGCTGCGCCACGGCGCCGCCGGTGGCCAGGTCGAGGCCGCCAATGATGCCGGTCACCTGTGGGGAAAGGGGAACAGGAGAGGTGAGGAAGGGTTTGGAAAGAATGAGAGGGGAGGGCGCCTGTTGTGCCCCCAACCTACCACATTCCAATCTCACATCCCAATGCAGAGGGGGTATGCGGCGGCATGAGCACAGCACGCAGCTGCAGCTCCCGCCCACCCCCGCAGCTCCAACACATGCGCTCTTTAAGGCGCTGCTTGCTCCCTGCTTGCAGCAGTACCGCGGGGAACCGCAGTGCAAGCCTCTTGTACAAACTGTGGCCTTCCCCTGCTGCCCACACCCTCATATGTACCTGACCCAGGGGCAGGGGCAGGCACTCACCGCCAGCACAGCGGGGAACTGGAGGGCAAACATCTTGTACATGTCGATGGCCGCCTCCCCCTGCTTCTGCCCCCGCACGTTGGGGCGGTCCAGGCTGCAGCTGGGCACGTCGGAGCGCAGCTTGAACACCATGCTGCCCGCCGCCTTGAGACGGTCCTGCAGTGCGTGAACGGACATAAAGGAAAGGAACATGTCCATGTTTCGAGCCATACGAATGCTGGGGCGGGGATGAAGTGGGCAACAGGACACCCAATGCGACAGTGCCAGGCCCGCCGCCGTCATGACATCAACATGCCACGTCAACATCAACAAGTGCAGAGAGCCTCGCCAATGCTGCCCCGCCCCGCCGCCCCACAATGTCCCCCCAACACACGCACACTCGCACACGCACCTTGAGTGCGTCGTACTCCTGGTCGCTCATAAGCGTCTTGCCCTTGGTGTACGCCTGGCGCGCCTCCAGCAGCTGCATCTCGTCCTTGCTGCAGGCAGGCGGGGGCAGGGGTGGTTGAGGGGAGGCTTGGGAAGCGGCCAGGGCGGGGCGCATGGCCAGGGGAGGCAGGCAGGCAGTACCGTGCCGAACGCCAGCCAACTGCAGGCCTGCCTGCGCTCCAGCAGCACCGCAACGCTGCCCACTATGTGCCTCACATGACACACTGCCCTGCCTGCTTTCAACTGCTGCTCTTCTAGGAACTAGACACACAGTCAGACGGCTAACCTGAGCATCATGACCTGGCTGCCCTCCCACTGCAACTCTTGCTTGAGGTTGTCAAACTCCTCGTTGGACAGGGTGGACTTGCCGTCGAAGTAGAAAGACTGCGGACATGGGTTGACCAGGGGTGGACCGGGTTCGACTGGGCGTTCCGGGGGCGGCAGGCGGGCGCATGGGCAGCACAGAATGCGGCGCGTGGGCGGGCGATGCTGGCGCACGCCCCGCGCGCCCGCCGCGGCAAGAGGTACGGTGCGGCCAGGCTTGCTTGCTGCCCAGCCAGATTTTTGCTGCTGCTTGCTGGCGTGAGCTCTGCGCAGCACTGCTGCCACACCAACGAGCACCAGCAAGCAGCACAAACAAGAACTGGCCGGCGGCGGCGGCGGTGGCGCACCGCCATGGCCTCGAGGAACATGGCCTCCTTGTCCGCCGTCGTCAGCTCCTTCACAGGGCGCTGTCCGTTGGGATCCAGGGAGCAGTACTCGCCGATGTTCTCATCGACAGCCTCTGAAAGGGCAGGAGCAACACAGGTGAGCAGTGTTGGGTGCTGGCGCTGCGCAGGGGTGGCGCAAAAGGAGGCAACCCAGCGCCCCAGGGCCTCACCCGCAGCCTCCGTAGTGTTCTTCTGCTGCTGGGCGCACACGCGCACTGCCCGGCGGACTGCACGCCGAGGGGCGACTGCCGCAGGCCGCGTTGCGACCTGTGCGGCCGAGGAGAGCATCTGGGCCTGCATGATTACTGAAGCAGCTGTATCAAACCGAGGGAAAGAGCCGGGCGCACCACACCTGCAACAAGTGCCCATCCATGCCACGTCACCGAATTGTAGGTTGCTTCAAAGTGAAGCGCCCCGCAGCGGGCTGAGCCACGTTCAGAAGGCTGCTTTGCGGCGTAAAAACACGCGGCCATCGATGCGAGTGCTGTCGCCCCAAGACGCTCCGACCTGCTGCCGCCGCCACTGCCGCCGCCACTGCCGCCCCTACACCCATTGAAGCAAAGTTACACTTAAAGGAGCGACAAAACACCATGTAATGACTTTGAAAGCTCACAGGACTGACAGCACATCTGCTGGCTTGCCAGAAGACTTCACGCTGCTTGCTGCCGACATGCTGCTCAGCCTGTCGAGGCCGTCCACTCCTCCATGCTCCAGCTCCTGCTCCCGCCTCCGCCGCCGGCGTCGGCAGAAGCACCAGCAGCCGATGCCCACAGCCGCTACCAACGCCACGCCCCCGCCTGCAGCACCTGCCAGCATAGCAATCGGCAGGCCGCCGCCGCCGCCGCCGCTGCCACCACCAGGGGGGTCCAACATCAGCAGCGGGGAGCTGCCGCTGCCGGCGCCCCCAGGAGGCAGAACTCTAAACAGCTGGCGCAGCTGGTACTGATCAGCACCCGCCTCAGCCGCCAGGTCAGCCTCAGGCAGGGCATACGAGTAGTACCTGGCCCACACCAGCCCCGCATCTGCCGCCGCCGCCGGTTCGTGCGCCCCCGCTCCTGCTGCAACGGCGCCGAACACGATGCGCTGGGGAGCGGTGAAGGGGGCCCTGCCGTCCGGGGCGTGGTCGCAGTAGGTGATGGTGTGCCGGCTGGGTATGCACGACACGTCCTGCACCAGCCAGCCTCCCTGCTGGTTGGCCCACAGGCCCAGCCGGCGGCCGTCCCTGCGGCAGGGCGGGTGGCCGGCGGGCATGACCGGTTACAGTCGGTGTGGGCAGGCAGGCCCGGTGCTCAGGTGGCGGGCATCGTTCCGGCGAGACGGCACGCGCCGCACGATTGCTTCATGGCTGGTGAAGCGCACAATTTCGAGCACACTGAGTGAGCCAAACTGCAGCCAAACCACGGCTTCGGGGCCCCGCCTCACCTCACAAGCACCAGGTGCAGGAGGCCCAGTTGAGTGCCGCGCAGGGAGGCGAGGGGGCGCGGCAGTGCCAGGCGGCGGCGGTACGCGCCCCAGTGCAGCCAGAGGGCGGGGGCGGAAGGGGTCGGCAGCATGAGGGAGGGAGCGATGGAGATGGCTGGGTAGCCTCCATCCACGGACAGCAGCACCTGGCCCTGCAGCAGCAGCCGGGGGACGGGAGGGGGAAGGCAAAGGCGGAAGGGAAGGGTGGACCGACTACGACATGAGATGAGCGGGATAGGGAAGTGGGAGCCTCTCTGCCCTTCCCGGGCAGGCACACCGACTGCTGCTGGCAGGGCGCCAGGCACATGTGAAGGCAGGACGGACGGCCACGCCCAATTACATTTGCGACTGCCACCCGCCGCACCTGCTCCTGCGCAGCCGCCTCTGCCAGCGCTGCCCCACTGAGCGACAGCTGCATGCTGAGTGACCACTGCAGGCTGCAGCCGCTGGCAGGCAGGCTGCTGCCAGCCACCGTCGCCCCAGCGCTCGCCTTGAGCGCCAGCTGCCGCCCGCCGCTGCTGTCATAGAGCGACACGCCAGCAGGCAGGCCGTCGCTTACGCTGTTGCTGTCAGTGGCGCGCGGCCAGCTCAGCGGCACCGTCAGGCTGCTCTGCTGCACTTGAGACAGCCGGTTTGGCTCATAATACTTGACAGCCACCCCTAGCTGCAGGCCATTCAGGCTGGGGGGGGAGGCGGTGATGCTGGCCCGGCTGTACCGCCCGTCTGGCGCCAGCAGCAGAACAGAGTAGCGGCGCTGCAGCAGGTGGCAGGCAGGCTTGCCGGGGCTGCAGCCGTTGGCGGGGTCACTGCTGGCTTCCGCAAAGGGGCTGAGCGGAGGCAGCGGCACCTCTGGGGTGGCCCACGCTGACGTGGCAGAGTAGGCGGCCGCCAGGCTGGCCGCGTCCAAGGTTGCCACAGTGCGGTTGAGGTTGTCCTTGAACACCACGGAGCTCAGGCTCTGCCCCGCGGGCAGGCGCAGGCGCAGCGTGGGCGCGTGCGGCACGCCGCAGGTGCCAGCAGCGCCAGAGCCACCGCTGGCGGGCGCGCCCAGCTGACCGGCGGCAGTGTTGGCCGGCTCCATGCGCAGGCGGCGGCCGCTGGGGGCGGCACTGCCTGGCAGAGAGGCGGCCTCCGCTGGGTTGACCGCCTCGACAGCAAACTCCAGGCGGCCCTGGGGTGCCGGTGCGGCGGTGGTCAGCACCAGCTGGGCGCACTCCAGCCCTAGAAAGCCTTCAATCATGGGAGATGGGAGCGGGGGCGCGGTGGGTTGATGTGCTGCCGTGTTCGAGGGAGCGTGGGCATTAGCTGGCAAGCAGGTGCATGCCTGCGCGCATATTGAGCTTGCGGTCTGCAGACAGCTTATCTCAGCATGCCTTGCCACACATGCTGTGCGTGCTGGCTGCTGTCGGCATACAAGCGCTGTGTGTAATCAGGCTGTCACCCACCCGTGTAGTCGGCGTGCTCAGAGGCCGCCACCTCCTGGCCGGGCCACTCGCCGCGGAAGCCGTTGAAGTTCAGGGCTGCAGCGGCGCCCAGGGGAAGGTGCGGGAAAGCAAGTCAGGGCGCGGCGCGATAGCTAGGGCTTCATTCAGTTGCTGAGTGGGCACGCCATGGGGAGGGTTGGTGTGGCCTTTCTGCAACTCTGGCCATTGACGCCCCCCCCTGCTTATCCCGCCCCACCCCGCCTGCTGCCCTGACCACTGCCCGCTGCCCCCGCTCACCGCCCCCCCTGCACTGCCCAGCCGCACCTGAGTGGTTGTACAGCGGCAGGCCAGGGGCGCCCTGGCAGCCTCCCAGTGCCTCAAAGGACAGCAGCAGGCCTGTGGCGGGGTCATGCCAGGCGGTACCCTCCTTTAGCAGCGCATACGCGCTCTCCCTGCAGTGGGTGGTGGGAGGCAAAGGCAGGAGAGCTACAGGTTCGGGTGCACTAGCACAAGCTGTCGAGGAGCCCATGAGATGGCAACGCCTCCACTTGCGCCCTTGCATGGACAGCAGGGCCGTAGAGCGAGCATTCCGGCGCAAGTGTGTGCAACCACCTCCCACCCCCGCTTCCTTGCCCGGTGCCATATGCCCGATGCATCACAGTGTCCCTTGTGTTGGGACACGCTTCCATGCAACCCACCCACCTTGGGAAGCTGCCCCTTTCGCTGGGCAGCGCATCAGGCCAGTCGCCGGTGAGGAGGTTGAAGTCCAGCAGGCCCCGGTGGTCCGCCCACTTGCCTGCAGGAGGAGGGGTAGGGTGGCAGGGCAAAGGGAAGCAGGCTTGAGTGCACCGGGACGGGTAGGAAGGGACTGCGGGAGGCTGGTGATGCTTAGGGAGGAAGGCGGGCGGGCGGACATGCGGGCAGGCAGGCAGGCGATGCACCCCACTCCCTTTCTGGGCAACCAGATGAATGATTGCAAGGCATGAAGCAGCATGCCTCCTCGCCTGTCGTCGGGTCACGGCGCACCAGCTCCACCGTCAGGCCCCGCACGTTGAGCCGGCTCTCCGCTGGCGCCACGTCACCGCCCACAATGCTCGTATCCTGCGCAGGTGGTCCAAGGTAGCTCGCATGAGGCTGTGCTCTCTTGCCTGATGTCTGAACCAGCGAGCTGCTGCAGTGCAATCCAACCGCACTCGTGCGCTGCAGCGGTAAGCGGGCAGAACATGAGTCTGGACAGATGACCATCCCTGCTTGCCTGCCAGTGGGGTGCCGAGCGGAAGCCAATCACCAGCACTTCATCGGCGCTGCGCCGGATGCTGATGGCCATCAGGTTGCCACGGGACTCGGGCCTGTGGGCAAGCAGAGAAATCAAGGGTGGGCAAACTTGTTGAACGGCTGAGGAGGGCGCGCAGTGAGGCAGGCTGCCACAAGGTGGCTTGCACAAAGGAGGCAGGGAGGAGGCCTGGCAGATTGTGGCATGATGTGTTTTGCTGCCGGGGAGGTCCATGTGGCCAGCGGCCTGTTTGCAAGGCGCACCTGTCAAACGGCCACAAACTGAAGCGGCGCTGAGCTGGCGCCGCCAGGTCAGCAGTGCCCAGCACAGCACGCTCAGCAGGGCCGCTGGCCAGCCAGCCGGCCATCAGGCGGTAGAACAGGCCATAGTCGCCCCGGCAGCAGGCCATGATGTCCAGGCGGTCGCTGCATTAAGGACGAGGGTGGGCCAGGGAGGCAAGGGGGCACGCCTCAGGAACAGTGGGGCTGATCATAGAGAGGTGCATGGCTGGGAATCATTGGCAGCAGGGCATAGTTTCTAGACCTACGCTGCGCCAGGGACGAGGGGAGGTGGGCCAGGGTGCGGCAGGGCAGGCAGGCAAGGGATGCTGGAGGGCGGGGTGGAGGGGGGGATATCAAGCTCCCGCCCGCATGGCACCTCGAGCACAGCGCTGCAAGTTCTAGCACTCAACAGCCCCCCTCAATGCCCCCCTCTTGCCTGTAGCCTGAGGAGGTGGTGTCCCCAGGTCCCAGAGGGTCCACCGGCGCCGCTGTGGCATCCCCTTTCCTGCACTCGATTCAGGCATTGAGTGTTGATTGATTGAGCAAACTCGGGGCTCCGGGTTGCCTCCGAGCTGCCCTGAACGGACATCCCAAGTCCTGCTCTCACTGCCAACACAGCTGCCAGCTGCCAGTCCCAGACGTTACACCCCGCTACAAATGCACACCCTGGCAGGTGCTAAGGGCGCCGCTCCAGCGCAATGCAGTTCAGGCTGCCACTCACAGGCGGTACATGTTTGCGTGGCGGAAGCCCAGGCGGTGCCCCGTCTCGTGCACGGCGTAGTAATGGGTTGGGAAGCACTGGGTGATGACGGCACCCTGCGCCAGTGCACGCAGGCAGGCAGCAAGGGGCAGGAGGGTTTGGCAGGGGGACACGGCGGGGTGAGGATGTGCGAGCGGTCATGCACTGCACGGAAGAGGCGCCCCTAAAAGCAGTCAAATCATGAGACGGTGCAAGAAGCACTGCTTGCCACCTGGCAGTGTCCAGGGAGGCAGCCCTGAGGGATAGGAGCAGTCGAGTCCCAGCACGCAGGCGGATGGGCAGGCAGGCAACCTGCCCTGCCGGCCTCACCCCGGCGCTCCGGCCAGCGCTCCAGGCACGGAAGGGGGGCACACGATGCTGCGCCAGCGGGGAGAGGACCAGCCACATCCAGGGCTTCTCGCCCGCATCAGCCATGGCCTGCACAGGAAGAGCGCATGTTGTTTTGTTTGGTGGGAGGTGGTTTTGGATGAGGGGGGCTGATAAGGGAAAACGATGAGGAGGGCCCAGCGGCAGCTGGACTCCACGCAAGGGCAGGCACACACAGAGCAGCAACAGGCAGGGGCGTGCTCAGTGTGCCTGCAGTGGTTGCAGCGCTGGCAGTGCCAGCCACACAGCCGCCCCAGCATCCACCTCCAGGGGTGCATGTACGCCTACCAGCAAGCGGTTAGAGCCCTAGCGCTCGACCACCCCAACATTCACCTTCAGTGGCGCGTCCTCGTAGTAAGAGAAGTTGTCGGGGGCTTGGGCGTGGGAGTCAAAGGGGATGTAGACCTGCAGTGGGGGGGCAGGGGCACTTATTGAGTGGGCAGGCATTCCAAGCACAGTGGCGGATAAAGTAGGGGCGCCAGAAGTGGTGGGTTGGGTTAGGCCACTGCGGGGGGCAACGCATGGGGCGCAGTGTGCTTGCGCAAGCTACGCAGGCATGCTGGTTGCAACACCCTGCCTGTGCGCAACCCCCAAGTGCCCACCTCCCGCCTGGCTGCCGCCCCCCATCTCACACGCACCTCTGGCAGCACCGCCACGTCAGCGCTCAGCGACAGCTGGCCATACGACGCCGCCACGAGCGCCTGGTTGTACTGCTCAAACAGGCCGGTCTCCCGCAGCATCTGCAGTGTGCCCTGCCGCGTGCATGCGGCGGAGCAGACGCCGCCCCGCCCGTTGGGCAGCTTGTGCGGCGACTCTGCCTGCCACCCGCTCCAGTGCTCCTGGCAGGCGACCTGTGGTGTGGGAGGTGGGGGCACAGGAGGGAAGGCAGGTAGGTTGCCATGTAGTGGGGGTGGCTTGCGCAGCTTCTGGGCAGCTCCCGGTGACCAGCCTATCTGCCCGCCTGCCTGCCTGCCCGCCCTGCCACGCATGCTGTGCATGCTCTGTGCATGCCCATCTGGCTGCCCCCAGCACACCTGGTCGCTGCTGGTGGCCCAGTCGAACCCAGCGGGCAGCAGGGCCAGCCGCTTGTTGTGCCCCCTGCTGTGGTGGGCCAGCGCGTCGGTAGCACCAAACAACAGGGGAGAGCCTGCAATGAGCAAGGTTGGAGTGTGGCAGGGCAGGGCGGGAGACAGTTGTGATGTTCCGAACCAGGGAAGCTAGCACAGGGCATTAGGGGGGGCAAGGAGTGCAGAACAGCATGCCCAGACCAAGGCACACTTTGGTTGACCCCTGCTCTTTCCGTACCTGCACCCGCCAGGCGTGTGTCGCTGCAGGTGGTGAGGCGCAGCGGCCAGGGCGCCACAGGAGGCGCCAGCACTGAGTAGTCAAACAGGCGCTCCGCCTCGCGCTCCTCGCTCTGCGCGGCCGGTGAGGTTGAGGTGCAAAGATGAGTAAGCGGTGGGAATCTGGCAACGCCCAGGAAGGGACATGCCGTTTGAGGTGAGGGGCGCTGGTGTGGAGGGAGCCACGCCAGGAAGGCAGCCCAGGCCAAGATCTGACAGATTCCGCAGGACACGCTCACACGCCGCTGAAGCCTCGGCGCACATGCCCCACCCGCTGGAGCCTCGGGGCACATGCCCCACCCTCGGAGCACATGGCCCACCCATCCTTCCCACCCCTCCCCCACCTGCAGGTACTCTTCCGACCACCCCAGGGCGACGGCCTGGCGCTGCGCCGTGGCGCTGCGGTACTGAGCATCGCTAATGGGCCGCCCCAGCTGCTGAGCCACGACCCCGGGGGTGTGGCGGCAGCAGGGCGCGCCGCCGGCGTCGCTGCCAAGGTCGCCTTGCTTCCTGACTATGACAGGGTGGTCATGGGTGGCAACCCAGCCGTGCCCGCTGGTCACCTGCAGCGGCGGCGAGGCCAGGGAGGCGGAGGCTTGTGTGAGGAAGTGGGCATGGCTTCACTGGCAGCAGCGCAGCAGGAGCACATGCATGCAGCCCACGCACCCTTCCAGCACAACGTCAGCAGCAGTTCTCAGCCACCCACTGCGTCCAGCCCTGCTTCCCAGCGCCGCCCTTTAAAGCCTACCTCAACCCGCACGGTGTACCGCCCCGGCTTGGGGTAAGTGACAGTGGCAGTCACGCTGGCAGGACTGCCAGGCAGCGGGGCGGCCTCCGGCTCTATAACAAAGTGGCCACACTCAGCGGCGGTGCAGCCCGGCGGGGTGAGGCCAAAAAACGTGACGCGCAGCCTGCATGGGCAGCAGTTTGGGGCAGACGTTTGAGACCACCTGTTTGCTCTACCTGGGCCCACCGTGGGCACGCCTGCTGAGAGGCACACAGCATATGGAGGAGGAAGCAAGGAAGGACGCACCCGACCGGCCAGCAGGCAAGCTGGCACCCACAAGTCAACCCCAGCACCCACACCCACCCCGGGCACTTTTCACCTGAGAGCATCGCCACTGCCAGCAGGCGTGGCGGTCACGTCCAGGCGCAGCGCCTCCCCGACCACAGCATCCCCTCCGGGCTGCTGCTCCACCGCTACCTCAGGGTGAGCAGCTGACCCGCTGCCTGCTGCTGCTGCTGCTGCCTCCGCCAGCTCAGCCAGCAGCACCTGCTGGGCCTCCCCTGGCGCCAGGCGGCCGCAGGGGATGGCCGAGTCGAGCACATAAGCTGCAGCCAGGTCTGCGCGGGCCGCCAGGGTGGCATCGGAGCGCGCTCCAAACACCACATCGGGGCCCAGCAGCTGGGAGGTGGTGGCGCCCGCCAGCAGCTGCAGTGCGGCGCTGCCTCCCGCAGGCACCAGCTCCTCCCCATTGGCACACACAGAGAAGCTGCCCTGCTGGCGGTCCAGCGAGAGCAGCAGGGCAAGGCCGCCTCTGCCTGCGCCTGCGCCCCCGCTGCCCGGTAGCGTGTAGCGGGCCGCGCCGGCGTCGCCGACCGTGAGCACCAGCTGGCGAGCGGGGCAATCGATCGCCAGATCCACTGCCGGGCTGGCGTGGGAGCCGCCCCCAAAGCCCAGCAGGGAGCTCGGCAGTGCCGAAGAGCAGTCCAAGGAGTAGAGGCGGGCCAGCAGCGCCACGTGCTGGCCGCCGGTGGGCAGCGAGAAGGCGGGGAAGGTGGCGCGGAGCACCTCGGCATCGGTGCACACCTGCAGGGAGCGCCAGTGAGGGTGAGGCGGGGGGGGATGAGGAAGAGTGAAGGGAGTTGAGTGGGCACCTTAGACAACCAAGTGTAAAGCAATGTGCCTGAAAGCTCTTTGGGCAGCTCCATGGCGCGCACGTAATCACACCAGTTTAAGACATGGTCGCTCACCTTGTTGCTGTCTTCGAAATCGTTTGGGAAGAGGCGCAGCGGTGGTCGCCCTGTGGGGAGCAAGGCCGCCACTCGGCCGCTGCTGGCGGCTTGTTGTGCCGCAGCCTCCACATTCGCTGGGGTTGCCGATGCAGAAGAGGGTGGCAGGGTTTCAGTCAACTTGACGGGAGCAGTGGACATCTCAGAGGGCTCAAGTGGTGGGGATGCGGCGGGCGATGGCTGCAGGCTGGCGGCCGGTGAGAGCTGGACGTCTGCCGCCTCTGCGCTTCCGCTCAGCACCGCGGGCTGGGCCGTCGATAGAGCGAACTCTGATTTTAAATCAGAAGTAAGTATTGTATCCGCGTATGCAGCATCGTCTGTCGGTGGTAGCTGGTCTGACAGCTCATCCAGCGTTGGAGGCGGGGCCGGTTGTGGTGGCGGGCTGGGCGTGGGCGTTGATGTGAGTTCGGGAGGCACCGCCGCTACCGCCGCCATCAGCTCCTGACCAAGCGTCGTGCTCTCCTGCGATGTAAGCTCAAATGCATGCACGCTCGCGGCAATCGCGAGCAGGACCAGCAGCAACTGCCTCATTTTGCCTTGCAATTGCAGCACTGCTTGGTGGTGATGGCTGGCGGCGAGCCAACGGCAGTGATGGTGAGAATGAGAGTGCGCAGCGGGGGGTTTGATGGCACAAGCCTATGCGCGATGCGTAAATAAAAACGCGAGTGTGACTGCGCTGGCAAAGGCACTCCGACCGACATTGCCTGGAGCGCCGTGCACGAGGCAGTCGCACGAGGCAGGCGGCGAACGTACCGCGCGGCGGGCGAGCTTTCAAATGTTTATGTGCGCGAACAGTTCTTATTTTTGTGTCATGAGGAGCCTTTCGTGCGCGAAGGGCGCCAAGGCAGAGCGCAGCAGGCACAGCATGGCGTGACGCCGGAGTGCTTCTGGCACTGGGCACCCGCCAGGGAATCGCTAGACCTCCCACCCACTTTACCCAAGGTTCCTATGCCCAAATCGCATTTGGACTGGATCCAAACGTGCATTACAACGGCCAGTGGTCAAAGTGAGCCTGATTGGGCACCGCAGCTGTGCCAGAGGTCGACGGCCCACAACGGGGCGCAGCTGGGGCTAGCCTGCGCTGTGACCGCTCAGCATACTCCCATATTGCTTGATTCCTCACTTTTTGGAGCAATGTTTGTGTGCGCGAGCAGTTCTACATTTTAGTGTCATGAAAAGCCTTTCGTGTGCGAAGGCCGGCAAAACCTACAGATGACACAGCAGGCAGGGCAGAGCAGCAGCGTGCCAACGTCCAGCTGTATTCTGCGCTCTAATGCCAGTGTTCCGAGTAATTTGCGTGCATACTCTTGCCTTGGCAGCTCTTGCTTGTGTAGGATCAGAGACTGAAGCTGCACAGTGCTGGCAGGGCTGGGTACGCAGGCGGGCGGGTGGGCAGGTGCGGCACGGTGGGAGGCCCAATCTCCCCCCGCACCTGGGTGCAGGCTAGAGGGAGGCACACATGGGTGGGCCGCAATTGTAGGAGTGAGTGAACAGCAGGTGGATTATAAAGAGACTATGTAAGGCTGCAGGCCAAAGGCCAGGCCCCAATCACAACCCCAGAAACTACGCGCGACAGGCGGCGGTGTGCGAGTGGGGGCCAGCGGGGTGGGGAAACCCACAGCCAGGGGTGGGATGCAGGTGTGGCTGGAAGGTGGGCAGGGCTGATGCACACATTCTTGCATGTTTGCAAGAAAAACAGCTATACACTAAAGCTGAAGCGTCACAGCGGAACGGGGGGTGATTGGCCGGAGTGGTCGCCATCAACCACAGCACGCACAGCGGCAGGTTTGGCATGCTGCAGCTGACCTTGCTGCAAAGTGCGGCACACCCGCTAGCAGGTGACGCTGTCCTCGACTCACTGCTGCGATGTTTCATTCACACGGTGATACCTTTTGTGACGAGCCAGTCCGTACAGGGTAGCAGTGAGAGTGTCAAGTGTGTGTCTGTCAGTCATAGCTGGAAGGAAGGGGTGAGTAGCAGGAGGGCAGTTCAGGTGGGAGGGAAGGAAGCAGGAAGCTAGAGGCACAATGAGGGGGCAAAGGAGGCAGGCAGTTCAGCGGAGCAGCAGGGAATGGAGCAGGGCCGCTTGGCACAGCGGGGCAAGGGAAGCACAGCGTGGGCACAGCAGTGCGGGGAGTGGTTGAGCTGGTCAGCACCCGCGCAGCTCAATGAGGTAAGCTGGGCGTATTGGCTCAGGGGGCGGGGCAGCACATCCTCGGCGACAGCACTGCAGTCAAAGTGCTCACTGGCGGCAGTGGCGGCGGTGGTGGCGGAGCAAAAGGTGGCAGCAAGGCAGTGGAGGGGAAGGGCTTGTGCATGTACAGCAGAGGAATGGCGGTTGGCGCAGGCAAGGAGGCTGAGCGGTGCGGCAGGTTGATGGGTGATGCGTGATGCATGGAACTGGCATGAGGCCAAAGGGCAGCGCGGCGGAACCCACACTCAAAGGGCGGCGGGGAGATGCAACGGCGGGGGGAGGCAGACGAGACAGACAAAAACAGCATGAGCACATTGGGGTGGAGGTTTGGCGCTGGCAGGCAGACAAAGGAAGGAGCCACACATCATGAGGCGGCCTGCTGCTGCACATGCCTGTGCCGTGCCTGCAGGTGCACAGTGGACGCCTGCCCGGCAGCTGTTCCGCTGCCAGGCCCCTGCAGCTCCACCCCAACTCCCGCAGGCACCTCTGCATCCTCTGAGGAAGAAGGGCTGCTCCATTGCGCCAGCCAGCTGGGAAGCAAGCACTCCAGCCAGCTGGGCAGCCACCCCTGCACCCAAGCACAGCAGCAGCCGAGCACTGGCCATCAGCAGCAGATCAGGCTGGTGTGCACGCGCCGGCTTGCGCGCTTACCGACCGCCCATTCATGCGCGACGCATTCATCCCGCCTGCCTGACTGCACGCTCGCTCATGCATGCACTAGCCTGCTGGCTGCTTGTGTCACACCCCGCCTGCCCGAGTATGCCGCCTCCCAATGCCGGGCAGCAAGACAGGAGTTTGGAGCGCAGGAGTTCTCACCTGTGACCGTGGTGCCCATCGTCCATAGCGCCCATACGGGCCGTACCGCCGCAGCTCGTTGTTCTCGCCCACCAAAACATCCACCCAGTCTCTGTACTCTTCTACATGCACGCAAGAGCGTAGACAGAGCAGCTTGGAGGTCACATTGCGGGCACGGCAGGCAGACGCAAGAGCGTAGACAGAGCAGCTTGGAGGTCACATTGCGGGCACGGCAGGCAGCAGCATGAGTCCAGGCCTTGCACATGCCCATTGACACACTGAGCCTTAAATTGCTGCCTATGCCCACATACTGCAGAGCGGATTGAGCGCTGGGCTTGACAGCCCACGCGCAGGCTCACAGGCAGGCCCCAAGCACAAACCCCAAACGGGCAGCTGGCCGCCACCGCCCGCTGCCGCACCTGGTGTCTGCTGGCGCATCTCCGCAATGCGCTGCCGCACCGCGGCCGCGTCGCTCCTGATGCAGGCTTCTGACTGACCTGCATGCACGCCCTGCAAAGCGCCAAATGGGAGGTGGCCCGCCTGGCGTCAAACGGGCACGGTTTCACCTCGCGTTGATTTCTTTCGAATCAGGGAGTCATGAGATGATGTTTTGAGCACTCAAGTGGCGCAAAACAGCGACTCGGGCCGGGGTGCACATGCTTGAACTCCTCCCAGCAGAGGCCGCCTGAGCTCCCGCTGCTGCGCGGGAACTACTCCAGGCACATGCCCGCAGGCCGTAACAGAGCGCTTTTGTTGAAAAGGGCGCGTTTGGGCCGGAAACCGGCGGAGCGCGGGCGACCTGGCCACGCGCCAGGCTGTAAAACGCTCTGGATACATCATTTATGCCGCCCCGCCCGGTTCCATTTTGTTCCCAACATCCCCCCGGAGAGCCTAACAGAGCGCTTTGCTTCAAACAGCGCCAGGCGGCAAAGCTGGGCGGCGTCAAACTTGAGGCAGCGAGTTGCGCGCCCTGTGCAGGCTGTAGCCCGGCGCTGACTTTCTGAGATCGATAATAAGTCACTATAGAACGAGTATATGTGCGCAGAGGCCGGGAAGGGCCCTGAATGAGGGCGCTGAGGATCACTTCAGGGGTGGCCCGCTGCATGCCGTGCAAGCAGGTCAGTCAGAAGGCTAGCCGCTGTTGCAAGAGGGCCACCTCGGGCGAGTCGGGGGCCTCCTTCAGCTGCGCAAATAGCTCCTGCTCCGCCTCCCACGCCTCCGTGTTCAGCTCATCAATGCGAGCGTGCTCAACCGCAATGGCGTCCGCCCGCTGCACAACCGGGTAGTGGCGGCGGCCAGGGCTCACGGAATGGGCCTGTGTCTGCGACGAGGAGCACTGCCCGGCTGCCGAGGTTGCAGACAACATGGGGAAGACACTGAGAGTGCAGGAAGAGCGTGGGCTCTGCAAGCGCTGCGCACAGGTGCCCAAGACTCACCACCGCCAGGTGGACGCCCAGCCTGGCACCGTGGAAGTGTCCCCTTTTCTCGACATTACATCCCATCCCCTTTTCTCTACATTACATCCCATCCCCTTTTCAACCACCCGCCTTGCCCCAGCGCACGCGGGTGTCAGAGCCGGGCACCGCCGCCCAGGGCGGCGGTGTGGGGCGTGGCGTCCCCCCTCACCCGAGCCGAGCATCCCACCAACATGTTGCATTGCACCCAGCAGTTGTGGGGTGCTTCCCTTCCCCCCTGCACTAACACTGCAGGGCCCCTTCTCTCTCCCCCCTGTGTTTACCCTGCTACATCTCAGCCAGCTGCATCGCTCCAGCCTGCTGTGCTTCCCCTGCTCCTTCTCCCTGCTTGCAATCCTGGCGTACTCTTTCCAGGGGGTCTTTGTCGCACTTAGTGTTGCGGAAACAAGACTGTAACTCTTTAAAAGCAAAGCAACGAAGGCAACAGTCACGTGGCATTGAAATGAGGTCGACCTAGGTAGGATCAGGCAGGCGCAGTCGGGTCTTTCTGGACAAAGGGAGGTAGAAGACTAGGAGGCACGTGCTTGGGTGTGCTGGGTGTGCTGCAGACGGATTATTGGCGAGTCCAAGCTGGACCGTTGGAGACACCGAGTTTCGGTCCCGCTTGTTCGCCAGACACTGCTGGCACCAGGCAGGATGGAGGCCGCAGAAACCGTGAACTTCCTAGGCGTTGTGGTGCCTAAGGAGGTCATCTCAGCGTGCGTTCTGCGCGAGCAGTGCTTGCTGCTTCAGGCGCAGGCCAGCAGGAGCTACCTGAGGCGGCGCGCAGCGAAGGGCTGGATCCAAAGCGGCACCAGCAGCAGCCGCGGGGCCAGCAGCAGCGGGGGCGGCGGCGGCAGCGCAAGTGGGATAAGCGACTGGGTTTTCGACCCTTGGCTCGAGAAGAGGTTCTACCTGACACACCACAGCTCGTTGCTGTCAGTGCATGAGATTAGTCTTGAAGGAGTCCGCGAGTCACATTTGGAGCTTAGCGGCTGCCGGCACTCCGTCGTCTATGTGCCAGGCTACTTTGACCACCTGCACGAGGGGCACCGGGAGCTCTTCCGCAGGGCGCTGAATTACACCAAGGACCGGCTGTACGTGGGCGTGATGGATTTCGAGGGCGACGGATCCCTGGTGGAGTTTGCACCTCAAGATGTGCACCGCGCGAAGCGGTACTGGGGCCTTATCCAATCCACGGCGCAGCGCAAGGAGGGTGTCCGGCGATGCTTGGGAGAGCTGATGGAAGGTGAGGGCAGGCGGCGCAGCGGCACAAGCTGGTCCCTGCCTGAGGTGGAGGTGACAGTGGTGGAGACGCATGCAGATGACGAGGCACGCCGTGCTGCCACTCTTTATGTGGCGGGCGAGGAGTATTTTGGTGACAGCAGTATGGCAGGCGCGGCGCGAGAAGTGAAGTTCCTGTTTGTGCCGTCCAAGGCAGCACACGGCAAGTGCAAGTCCAGCGACATCCGGGCAGAGCTGGCCAAGAGCATGCAAGGGCTGCAGGAGGCCATGGGCAACGTTGCTATCTGACAGGTGGGGACAGACGTGGGGCACTGGACATCTGCAGTGCTTAGTGCAGCCAAACGACTGCAGGCACCTCTGAGTAGCACCTGAAGTGTGATGTGCACTGGTTGATTTTCACGCTGTTTGCTCCTCACCTTCCCTTATGCAGCAGCCAGGAGGCAGGGGCAGGACAACACACCGAGCAGCGCAGCTGGTCTGGGCAACATGGCTGCATGCAACAGGCGTGCTAGCGCAGGACATCCACTGTCGACAGGCACGACCCAACGGCAGCGCTACATGCTTCATCAAACCTTGCATGTTTCACACTTTCGACTCTATTTACATGCGTGCCTTGAAGTAGATTTTGGGGAGCCGAAGTTCTGAAAGTTGTGTTAAAAATCAGCAAATTTACAGTCGCTGGTTGCTCAGGTCGGCTTGTGCCTCAAGAGCCGCGCAGGGATAGATGCGGCAGGAAGGATGTGCAGGAGTTCGAGCTGGTCTGTTTGGCAAAAGCATTGGTGTCACAAAGGTTGCTGCCTGGGCATCTGAAGCAGCACTGAAAGCGTACCGCTGGTGCTGATGCCCCATCTGCCTCAACTGCACAACCCCTCATCAATCCAGCCGATGCTACATGACTGCAAGCTTGCACACACACAGCCTAGCCCACAGCATGCCCGACTGCAGCACACAGGCTGGGCCACAGCATGCCCCACATGCAGCTCACAGGCGTGCTTGTGAGCTGTAGGGGGGGTGCCCCACCCCACCCCCGCCCAAAGCATGCGCACCATAGGACCCACTCTGTGCCCGAGGGCGAAGGTCACCCCGGGCGCAGCTGGGGCTGCGGTGGATCACCCTGCCCCCAGCTTGCTTGCTCGTGTGGGGTTGCAGTATGTGTGGCTTGCAAGAGACCTTCGGTACAGACAGCTAGGCCTAGGGCTGGGGTGCAGCAAGGGCCACGCACAGCGCCGCATCTGCTGGCTCCAGCTCAGCAAAGTTTGCCAGGTCATCGGCCCGCTGAGCTGGCGAAAAGCAATGGGTGAAGGCGGTGCTGTAGCGGGCGGCCGCAGCAAGGCACAGCTGGCCGCCCGTCCGGCAGCGCTCCAGAAGCGCCAGCAGCTGGGCCTGCTGCTCTACGGTGGGAGCTGCCGCTGCCGCGGTGCCGCCGCCTGCCGCTGCTGCCGCCTGCCGCATGCAGGCCGCCAGCGTTGCCAGCTCGCCCGCTGCCGCCAGGGCGTGGAAAGTGGCTAGGTCAGCTTGCCGCTGCCCCTGCGTGAGCCGGTGGTTGTAGGCGGTCCTGTAAAGGGCCGCCCAGCGCACCGCCAGCCCTGCCTCTGCTCTGCTTCGCTCCAACAGCGGCAGCAGCTGCGCTCGCTCCTCATCTGTCGGCCCGCTGGCGGCCGGGCCTGGCAGCGCAGCAGGGGCTGCCAGTGCGGCAGCAGCAGCAGCAGCAGCACCAGGGACTTGCGGCGCCCTGCCAAGCTGCTGCTGTGCTGGCTGCTGCGGTTGCGGCTCAGCTCTGGGCTGCTGCCGCTGCTCCTCGGGTTGCACCGTTGGTGACCTTTGAGCCGGCAGCTGCTCATGGGTCAGGCTGCTGGCAACCGGACCTGGCAGCCCAGCAAGAGCAGCCTCGGCAGCAAGCGTCTGTGGAGCTCCTGGCTGCTGCTGCTGCTGCTGCTGCTGCGCTGGTGAAGGCAGCGCTTGCTGCTGCTGCCGCCGCTGCTGCTGCCGCTGCTGCTCTCCAGGCCCCTCGTGCTGCACTAGCTGCCGCTGCTGCTGCTGCCACTGCTGCTCTCCAGGCCCCTCGTGCTGCACTGGCTGCTGCCGCTGCTGCTGCTGCTGCCGCTGCTGCTCTCCAGACCCCTCGTGCTGCACTAGCTGCCGCTGCTGCTGCTGCCGCTGCTGCTCTCCAGGCCCCTCGTGCTGCACTGGCTGCTGCCGCTGCTGCTGCCACTGCTGCTCTCCAGGCCCCTCGTGCTGCACTGGCTGCTGCCGCTGCTGCTGCTGCCGCTGCTGCTCTCCAGACCCCTCGTGCTGCACTAGCTGCCGCTGCTGCTGCTGCCGCTGCTGCTGCTGCTCCTGCTGCTGCACTGGCACTGGCACTGGCTGCCGCTGCTGCATGGGCTGCTGCTGCACTGACGGCACGTGCTGCTCGCCCCGCAGCAGTACAGGCTGTGACCCTGGTGACGCCTGCCTGACCGGCTGTGCTGGATGTTGTGTCTGCTGCGCAGGCTGACGTTGCACTGGCAAGCCCTCTGCAGGCGACTCGAGTGCCGGCAGCTCTTGCGCCGGCTGAGGCGTTTGCATCTGGGGTTGTTGTGCATGAGGCTGCTCTGGATGCGTCGCATGCTTCTCTGGATGCGGCTTTGGTAACACTAACTGCTGCCGATGCTGCTGCTGCTGCTCCTCCTCGTGCTGCTGCTGCTTGGCCAGATGCTGCACGGATGGTTGTTGCTGCTTGGCCGGCTGCCGCTCAGACGGGTGTCGCTGAGCTGGCTGCGCATGCGGCTGCTGCCCTTGCGGCGCCTTTGCCTGCTGCTGCCGCCGCCGCTGCTCTTGCTGTGGTGGCTTCTGCCGCTGCGCCCGACGCCTCCATTCTGACAGTGGCACCTCGTCCTCACTGCTGCTGCTGCTGCTGCTGCTGCTGCTGCTGTCCATAACCACTCGCCGGCACCGCCGTTTGGGCCGCTCTGCTGCCTCCCTAGTGCTGTGGTCCTCCCCTTGGCTGCTGCTTCCTTCCTCGCTGCTGCTGCCATCCTCGCTGGCATCCTCCACGCCCCACTCGTCGCCGCTGCTGGAATCCGCTCCATGCAGCCAGTCAAACAGGCGTGGGCGCCGCCGGCGCTGCCGCTGCACATGTGGACGCTCCTGCTCCGGTACTTTCTCAGCCCTTCTCTCCCCTCTGCTGCTGCCGCCGGTGCCGTTGCCAATGGCACTGTCTTCGCCGCTGCCGCTGCCGTCGCTGCCGCCACGCACAGCGTGCTCCCCGCTATCAGTGGCACGCCGCGCCCCCTGGTGGCGCTTGCCTGGCTGATCTCCCGCGCTGCCAGCCTGCTGGTCGGCCTGCCGTTTGTTCCGCTGCCCGTGCTCGCTTCCAGCTGGCATTGCCAGCCGATCATCACTGCTGCTGCTCAGAGCCTGCTCAGACTCGCTCCCCGACATCTCTTCCTCCGACTGCGCTGACGCCAGTTCAGAGGCAGCTGCCGTCAGCGCCAGCTGCCGGTGCTCTGCCAGCCGCATGGTCACCAGCAGTCTGGGCCGCCCAGCCGCACTCATCACCTGGCTTGGGAGCTGGCCGGCATGGTTGCGGATGCTACACGGCAACAAGTGGAAGGCACGGCAGGGTAGGATCAGAGCGGCGGGGGGTGGGGCAGCATGGGTGTAAGGCTGCTGATGAGGGGGACCTCAACCACTCATATGCAGCTGCATGCAACTCTAGAGGGGGCGGTGTGCTACACGATGCAAGGCGGGCAGGTGGGCAGGGCACGCCGCAGGGGAGCACAAGTGCTGCTGCAGCTAAGCACCTGGGGTCCGCGCCTTCCACCAGCCAGGTGTCTATGTAGCGCGGGGAAGTCCTGGGGGTTGCCTGCTGCATGAAGGCGTGGAGCGCCGTGTTGCCCTCGGCATTCTGCAGGCGGTGAGGAGGCAAACGGCAGTTGGTGGGCATGACGGCGCATCACGGATGTAGGGATGACGCGTAGGGGGGCAAGCTGGCACACCGCAGCGTCACTGAGGTGGGATCAAGAACAGCAGGGTGCCTGCCTGCCTGCAGGCACATACAGCACGCCCGAATCTATGCAGGCTCTCCCGCTGACAAGCGTGCAGTCCAAAAGGATCCCAGCCAGCCGGCACGCCACACAGCAGCACAAATCAACACAGGGCGGAGGGGCAAGCCGTCTCGCTCACCTGCGCGTTGATGCCGATGCCCGCCTGGCGCGCACGGAGGATCAAATGCTGCAGGGACTGCTGGACGTCTCCGGGTGAGTCGCACAGCGATGCCGCCCAGAAGAGGAAGGTGCGCCCCTGAGGGTCCACCCCGTGCCCGCCCACCTTCTCGTGCCCCAGCAGCATGTCGATCAGGGCATGCAACTGCCGGGAGGCTCTGTCTGATTTGCCGAGGGCTGGCGCCTGCAGGGGCAGGCAGCGGCTGGTGTGGGAGAGTCGTGCGCCACAGGCAGCCAGTGGTCTGCCACTGCTGCATCTCGCAGCTTCCGTCATTCACGGACACAAAGTCTCAATACCAGGCGGCACGCCGCCTGCGCCCAGCCGCAACCCGGGGTAGCGGACGCTGTGCGTTGAGAGCAGCATGCAGCAGGGTTATGGCACACACATCCTCCTCCCTCACGCTCACCGCCCCAATTGCCAGCTTGAGCAGGGCGCTGCCGTCGGGCGCCTTGCACGCCTTGTCATTCAGCAGCATCCTCGCCAGGTCAGCATGCCCGTGCATGACTGCCACCTCCAGGGCGGTGTGCCCGGAGGCATCTGTGAGGCTGCATCGGCAGGCAGGCGGGCGGGCAGGCAGGCAGGTAGCGGGCACAACAACAATATGAGAGGGAGGCACAGGCAGGTACATGCGTTGCAGTTGGGTCCCTCTGCTTGGTTCAGGTAGGAGGCAGCAGCAGCACGGCCACACGTAGGCCGCAAATGCAACTCAGCTCGCACTCACTTGACACCTGCGCCCTCCGACCACAGCAGCCGTGCAAAGCCGCTGCCGCTCTCGGCGGCCTGGTGCAGCGCCGTGGCGCCGCCCGCCGTGTCCGCCACATCCACGCTCACGCCCGCCTCCGTCGCCACAGCCAGCAGGCACTCTCCAAACTCTCGGTGCTCTGCCGCCCACGGCACCCCCGTCTCCGCCAGGCAGTGCAGCACGGTGCGGCCGCCACGGCAGCGTGCCGCCAGCTGCTCCCTGCCAGCCGCGTCCACAAGTGCGTATGCTGTGGATAGCCGGGCGCTGCGCGGCGGCCAGCACCCCTTGAACGACGCCGTGCTCCTCCTCCAGTACTGCACAGTGCAGGGGCGGGGCAGGCAGCAGTGAACGTCTTGACTTGCAGCATGAGCGGCCGCCAAGGCTCAAGAAATCTGTATCGAGTTTGAGCGCTGCAAGAGGATGGCCAGCCCACCTCTGCCCGCCGCCGCTCGGCGAACCCGCCCCGCCACCCGCCCCCCTGGTCCGCGGTCCCGCATGCTCACCCGATCGCCCACTTGCAGGATGGCCTGGTGAAGCGGCGTGCAGCCGCTGGTCGGGTCTGTATATGCTTGCAGGCCCGCTTGTGTGGCCAGCTCTTTCACAATTGCCACGTCAACCCGCACTACTGCATCAAAAAGAGCGCTGGCCGCCGCTGCGCCACTGGGTGCTGCCGCCATGGCCCGTTGTACAAGGTTGGAAGCTGCACACAACAGCAGGATCAGAGGGCTGGCTTAAGTGGGCTCTGGCCTGAGTCACGCCACCCCGGCGGGAGCGGCAGCCGCGGCACAGAGAGGCGGCGGGGCGGGGCGGTGCAAGGGCGGACAAGCATGCCAGGCCGCAAACGTTGGCCCCCGCCCACCTGGGGCGTCACCGCTCGGTCTGCATCAATCTCGCCCCGCTTGCGAATAAAAATCCGGCGCTGCACCTCTGGTCGGCTGGCCCCTGCTCAAAGCTCGCGATACGGAGGCCTCACAAATCAGGTCAGCGCAGAAATGAGTAGGTTGCAAGCTCTGCGCGAAGGAGAGGGCGCGGTTGTCCAGCAGGCGAAGCAGGCGCCTCCGCCGCCGACCTGGCTGGCGTGCGGCCAGTCACCGGTGTTGAGCCACCGGATCCATGTGCTTCTTACAAAGAGATCATATACACGCGTTGGTACAAGGTAACCGAAAGCTCCACCACGAAATTCTGGTGGGCAAAGCCTGTTCAGCGGCCGGTTTCACCCGCCGCAGCACCTGCCGCCGCTGCCGCTGCCTCAACCGCCTTCTCCCACCCCTCGCCAAAGGCCCTCCCAAAGCGGTTACGCATGTCAAACTCCGGGTGCAGCTTGTGGCTGTAGAACTGAAGCAGCGCCCAAAGCTGCATGGCAGTGGGTGGGAGGGAGGGAAGGTGGGCGTGTGGGCGGGGAGGTTGGGATTTGAGGAGAGGGCAGTGGGGCATGGGTGCGAGGCACTGGACAGAGATCAGGGCAAAAGGACAGGAGGAGGTGTCCCGAGAGGGCTGCCGCCCGCCTTTGCTGCTCCATACTGCAGAGCCCTGCCCACAGCATGCCACGTACCCTGCCCACGCAAAACTCCGCAGGACCCACGATTGACCCGAGGCGGCGGTCGAGCGAGAACTGCCTGCTCCCACACGCCCTTCCCGGTGCTTGCCTGCCTGCCTGCCCCCCCTATCCGGCCCTCCATTGCCTCACCTGCTTGCACTGCTTCTGGCTGAGGTGGCGGTCGAAGAACTTCATGCGCTCGCCAGACTTGGGGTGCAGCTTGCGCTCGCAGAAGGCGTCCAGCAGCTCCGCTGGCACCGGCTGCAGCGGCCGGCGTGGGTGGGTGGGTGGGTGGGTGGGGGGGGGGGCATTGGCGTATGAAGCAAGGGCGAAGGTGGGGCTTGCGCAGGAGGCAATGGGGAGGTGGCCTGAGGTGACGAGGGTGGGTGGGGAACACGAGACGCCGGTTTTTTTTGTAGGAGGCGGTTGCAGGGCGGCAGCCTGAGCTCACAAAACATGCCCAGAGGCGCTGCCAATCAGGCTTTTGAGGGGTGGCTGGTAGCGGGGGCAGGCGAGTGGGGGGAGGGGGCGGGGGGGTGAGGGTGAAGGCAGGCGATGGGCATGGGAGGCTGGGTGTTACTCACGGCTGCTCTTTGGCCTCTCTGCTTACGGCTGGCCGGCGCATCCCTTGCGTCTCAACCTCATGCCAGGTTGCACCACGCCAAGTGCACATGTGGCTGCACCCCGTGGTCCCTCACCTGGAACAGGAGCATGGGCTGCACCCGCACATGGTACTTAAAGTCGGGGAAGGGGAAGCCCTTGTCCAGCCGCACGCCCCAGTCCACAATCTGCGCGTGTGCATGCGTTGGGGGAGGGGCAGGGAGGGGCAGGGTGCGTGTGGGAAGCGCGCAGGCGCCGGCTGCTTGCCCCGGCTACCGTTCGCCCACCCATCCACCCCCCCCACCCAACGCCCGCATGCGCCTGTCTGCATTTCCGATTTACAACTGTCCCACACCTTGGCACCTCGCACCTTGAAGCAGCCGTAGATGAGGCGCTCGTCCAGGCTGTGCATCACCGCCAGCATGCCCTCCTGCAGGTGCTCCAGGTCCAGGGAGCTGCAGGCAACGGATGAGATGGACATGCCAGGGGGAGGTGTGAAGAGTGTGTGCGGGGCCGCAACCAACAGGAGATAAGTACAAGTTTGGGGGCCCCGGCCGCCGGCATGCCCCCCTGCAGGTGCTCCAGATCCAGGGAGGGGAGGATGGGGTGTGAGAGCACAGTGCAAAGAGGTGTAACTGACAGGCGGTAGGGACTCGAGTGGCGAGAGCCCGGCTACAGCCCTCCAAACCCAGCCGTGCCTCACATCTGCTGCTGACCAACCCAGCCCAGCCGTGCCCCCCGCACCTGTTGCTGACAAACGTGCTGCGCTCCATGCACGCGCTCAGCGTCTCCCGCTTGGAAATGAAGATGCGGCCGTGGTAGACGCCAGCTGGCAGGGGCTCCTCCCGGGCGGCTTCCGCCGGCAGCAGCGTGCCGCCGCTGGGCCAGGGCCCGGCTGCCGCCAGCCGCTGCCGCAGCGCGAGCACCAGCGGGGCCGCAGCCGCCGCGGCCTGCTCGCTGGGCGGGGGCGCGGGGAGCGCTGCCTCGGCGGCGGGCGTGGCCCAGCGCACGATGCCCATGTTCCTGCAGGCGGGGCGGGGCAGGAGGCCAGGGTGCGTTGAGGGACAGGCTGTTCTGGCAGGCGGCAACAGACAGTCCAGTCAGGGCAGTGTGAGGGGCGGTGCAGTGGCAGCAGCACGAGCGGCAGCAGCAGAAGAGCAGCAGGAGAAGACCCCACAGGGGTGGGATGGCGCCTGCAGTGCTGTGCATGCGTCACCAGCAACAGCAGCTCCCCGGCAGCGGCGCCCCAGCAGCCGCGCCACTCTGACCTGACAATCTTGGAGCAGCTGCTGCGCATCAGCTGCTGCCCAATTTGGTGCGACAGGTCGGGGGGCGGCGAGCGCTGCCTCCGGGTATCCTGGGGCTGCTGCTGCTGCGCCGCCTGCTGGGAGTGGGGCCGGGAGTGCGGCAGAGGGGCAGCCTCGGGCCGTCCATGCTGCTGCTCCTGTTGGGACTGAGGCCGGGAGTGTGGCGCGGGGGCAGGCTCTGGCCGCCCACGCTGCTGCTGCTGTGGGTGCTGCTGCTGCTGACTGCAGCTGTCACCTGCTGGCGGAGCTGGCGCCTCGGCTTGTGGCAAGCACTGCCTCTTGTTGCCTGTGCTGCCGGCACGGTCTGCCCGCTCTGCTCGATCCCCACGCTCCGCCCGCTCTGCCCGCTCAGGGCCTGGCTCTGGCTGCTGCGCTGCTGCCGGCGCTTTAGGAATGCGGAACGGGGCAGGAGCCGCCGCTGCCTTGCCTTTGCTGCTGCCACCTGCTGCCGGCTTCTCCTCTGCAGCAGCTGCTGGCACTGCCGCCTGCCGCTTGGGAATCGTGAAACCCTTGGCAGCAGCAGGGGCAGCAGGGGCGGCAGCAGGCACTGCTGCTTTCGGCCGCTTGCCGCCAGGCTGCTCGGCTTGCTGGCCAGGCTGCCGCTTGCGCTGCAGCGGCTGCTGTTGCTCGGCCTCGCCCTCACGACGCCGCTTCTTTGCTTCTCCTGCCTCCTGCCGGCCCTGCTGCTTGCCAGGCGGAGAACCTGCAGCAGCGCTGGCGCCGGGCACCTGCTTCTTCTGCGGCGACGTTGGCGGTGACGCTGCCGGCGTGCCGGCCCCGCCCTTGGCAGCCGCTCCATGCTCCTGCAGCTGCTGCTTTTGCTGCACTTGCTGCTTGAGCTGCCTAATGCCACCCGCAGGATGAGGGGCTGCAGCAGCGGGCGCCTCCCTAGCGCTGTCCTGCGGCTGCTGCTTCTGCTGCTGCTGGTGGGGTGGCTGCTGCCCCTGCTGTGCCTGGGGTGGCTGCTGCTCCTCTTGCTGCTGTGGCGGCGGCTGCGGTGGCTGGGGTAGCTGCTGCTGTGCCTGCTGCTGTTGAGGTGGCTGCTGTGGCTGGGGTTGAGGCTGCTCCTCTTGCTTCTGAGGCAGCTGCGGCTGAGGCTGCTGCTGATCCAGCTGCCTTGCCTGTGGTTGCTCCGGCTCCTGCAGTGGCTGCTGCTGCTGCTGCTGCTGCTGCTGCTGCTGCTGCTGCTGCTCCAGGTTTTGAGGCACAGGCTTGAAGGGCGTTTTCTGCTGCTCCTGCCCCTGCTTTGATGCCTCAGTTGCCTCCTGCTGCTGGACCTGTGCCTGCGCTGGCGGCATGGTTGCTTGCGGCACTGATTCCAGGGCTGCCTGCGGCGCCTCTGCCTGCTGCGCCTCTGCCTGCTGCGCTGGCGGCATTGACGCCACGGCTGCCTGCTGCGCCCGCCCCTGCGCAGCTGCAGGCGTCTCTTCAGGCTCAGCTAGCGGAACTGCCTCCTGCTGCTGCTGCTGCTGCTGCTGCTGTTGCTGCCGCTCCTGTTGCTGCTTTCTGGCCGCTCCTGGTCCTGCTGCTGCTGTTGCAGCTGGCACCCCCTGCACCTCGCTGCCAGCCGGCGTTGCCTGCCCTGGCGACACAGCTAGGGGCTGCCTTGGGGAGGAGGCGTCAAGCTGACCAGTCACTGCCTGCTGCCACCACCGCTTCAAGCTGGTGTCACCCCCCGCCTTCCGGATACGTGCCCCACTACTGCTGCTGCTGCCAGTCGGATTGGCGGGCGCCGCCGACACATGCTGCTGCTGCTGCCTGGGGCTGGGCCCCGCAGGCGGGCTGGCCGCCGCCGCTGCTTGCGCCTGGCTGCCTGCAGCGGCCGCCGTGCCCTCGCTAGCCACCACTCCTGAGGCTTGCCCTGCGGGTGCCGCCGCTCCCGCCGCCACTGCGCCCTCTCCCAGCGTCTCGGCTCTGCGGGTTGCTTCCGGCACGTAGCGCCCAGTGGCAGCATCCCACACGTACACAACGTACTCCTGAACCACCACCATCTGTGGGGGAGGGTGGGGGAGGCACACACAGGGAAACGTGGGGTACACGTGACACCATCAGACAGAGGGGCAGCTGGCTCCCAGCCTTGAGCAACACAGCAGAGCTGCCGAAGGAGCCAGCAGAAGCCAGCACCCAGCCCAGAAAGGAGAGGGTGCTTCAAGCACAAACGAAATGGCTGACGTTGCTTTGGGGCAGAAGAAGGCACCTGTATCTTACAATGTAAATTACAATGCAAAGCTATATGTCTCTCTATCACCCTGGTAGCCCCCTCTGCCCAACCACCCACCCACCCACTTACCGTTTCCCCTTCTGCATTTGCCACGCGAAACTGGGTGGGCTGCATCCACTCCTCTGCAACACACGAGGGACAGGCGCATAAACAAATTTGCTTGAGCTACACCACACGTAAAGGGCGGAAGCAGGAGAAGGGATGCATGCTCTGCCTGCAGGTCAATTCTCAACGACGCTGTCCTGCCGGCAACCAACAGCCTGCCTGTCTGTGGACTGCCCCTCAACCGCCCACCCGCCCTCCCTGACTGGCCTGCCCACCCTCCTCACCTGTCTTGCTCTCATACTGCACCTCCAGCAGAAGCAGGGGGCCCTCGCACACGGTGCCTGCAGGCCAGGGTGGGCCAGGCACAGCGGGCACGGTGAAGAGAGCAAATACGCTGCCCCAAGTCTCACAGAAAGCAGTACCATACAGCCGTATTGCTTTTTTCAAACTACGTCCTGCCAGGTGGAGGGCAGGCTGGCCATCTTGCTGCTGCCCTGCTCACACCCAGGCTTGTGCTGCGGTGGGTGCGCACCAGCACGCACTCTGGAACAAACCACTCCCCACACCCACCCATGCCACCGCCCAGCACCCACCAAAGATGCGTCCCTCTCGGAACTTCTTCGAGCTCTCCCACCAGACGCTGACGCATTTCTTGCTCAGCTCCCGGCTCAGCAGCTCAGAGGTGGCCCCGGCCCAGGGAGCCGCAGTGCTGCTGTTGCCGGGCGGCACGTGCCCGCCGCCGTCCACCGCCGCCGCGCTGCCGCCGCCTGCACCTGCGCCCGCCGCTGCCGCACTGCCTGCCAGTGCCGTCAGACCCCACATGCCCTTGGTGCCTCCAAAGTTGTTCAGAAAGTACTTCTTTGGGCGGTCGCTGCCAAGCTCCGCGCCGATCTGCAGCCGTCAAATGGGGCGGAGCGGCAGCTGGGGTGGGCGGCGGCAGCAGCGGCGGCAACATCACAACAAGGAGAGCAGGTGCCCCAAGCCCCAAGACACTATTGCGCGCCTGCACGAACCACACACCTGTTGCTTGGACCTCGTTTTGGACGCCGGCCACAGCTCCGCCAGCAGCGGGTCGCCCAAAATCGTGTTCATACTAGCGCCGTTTGGGTAGCCCGCCAACACAGCCCACAGTGCGTGCTTGGGTTTGGATGGGTCGAAAGGGTTGGTCAGCCGACAAGCCGGCACCTCCTCGGTGCGACCCAGCCCCTCCTCGGCTTGAGGGGCCTCAGCGTCGCTAGACGCCATCCAGAAAGTGTTTCCAGCGCGATCAGGACGCAGGAAGCGCGCCAAACAAGAGGCCGACAGGAATCAAGGAAGAGGTGGGTTGCGCCCCGCCCCGTCTGCCGCCAGCAGGCACACCAGGCGGCAGCGTGGCCAAACTCTCGCTTAATGTGTTTATTACATCAATGCCAAGGTCATAACACTTTAAGAAATCAGAGATCCCCTGCCTGCTACCTACCTACGAATCAAGTACTCCTGCCTGTCCAGCTGCCTCACGTCCTCACGGCGTGGGGTTTGGGTACCGCTGGTGTATCGCATCCACCGCCGCTGCCAGCTCAGCCTCCAGGGGAGGGGATGCAGCTGCAGCCACCAGCTCTTCCAGCTGCTGTGCTGACGTGGCGCCCACGACGGCGCTGGCCACCAGCGGGTGGCCCAGCACAAAGCGCATCGCCAGGCTGGCGCCAGACATGCCCCAGTCAGCTGCCAGCGCGCAGTAAGCCGCCACTGCAGCAGACACAAGCAGTTTAGAGGGCGTGTGGGGGGGCAAGGAGCGGGGTGGCACGCGGGGCGAGCAGGCATTGCAGGGGCGGGCAGAGCGAGTGGCTGCGCTCGCCTGGGCGTGACAGCATGGCACAGCAGCACAGCAGCTCCGCCGGCAGCAGGGGTCCTAGCAAGCACTCTTGCGTGGGTGGGAGCCCGCATGCACCCATGGCAGGCAGGCAGGCAGGTGGGTGCTTACCCGCCTCCCGCACATTGGGCTTGGGGCCGTACCGCGACTCCGCCTCGGCATACCGCCCACGGTACCGGTTCAGCCTGAGGGAAAGGTACAGATGTGGCAGGCAGCTGAGGAGAGGGGATGCGCTGCAGTATAGTATACCGCTAGGCAGGGAGGCATGTTGGCCTCCCTTTGCTCTGGTTGTGTGCCAGTGCATACATACTGTCCTCCCCTCACACCCTGCCCAGCACCCCCCAACATGCACCCATGTGCAACCCCACGCACGACTGTCCCCCTCCCCTGCCCGCTCCGCCCCGCCCTCCGCTGCAAGCCTGCCCTGCCCTGCTCCGCCCACCTGGCCTCGGGAGGGCCGCCACCTGGCGCCAGGTACTTCCCCGTCAGCAGGCCCATGGCCAGCGGGGAGTAGGCCAGAAGCGACACGCGCTCGGCGTGGCAGCACTCGCACAGGCCGGCATCAAAGGTTCGGCAGAGCAGGCTGTACGCGTTTTGGAGCGACACGATGGGCGGCAGGCTGGGGCGGCTGGCAGCTGCAGGGGCCAGGGGGCAGGGGGAGGGGCCAGGGCGCAGGGAGTGGGCCGGCAGCCGGATGACAGCCTAGCAGGTGCAACCATCCTGCCCGACAAACTTGGAGTAGCCCTCCCACCCTAGCGATGCCAGGGTGCAGCCAATGCGGCACAAGCCACACATAAAGTTGAACAGTCGGCATGGTGAGAACGGGTTCACCACTTGAGCGCTCTGCTCTGCTCTGCTCTGCTCACCCAGCTGGCAGAAGCGCATGAGGCCGTAGGGCGTCTCGTTGCTCAGCCCCACGTGCCGCACCTGCAAAGTGGAGCCCAAAGCAGGCAGAGGGGGAGCCCCGTGAGCTCGGGCAGCGAGCGGCAGGAAAGCTGAAAGCCTGCTGCCCGCTGCAGCCTGCAGGCACCTGCGGTCTCGATGCCCGGTGCTGCTTGAGCCACAACCAGCGTCAGATGGTGCCCTACCCCCATCACTCCCGGAAGCCACACCCTCCGTAACCCAGCTCCAGCTCAGCCTGCCCGGGCAGGACCCCCTCCCTTACCTCGCCAGCCGCCACCGCCCTGCCTCCCATGCCTTGCCAGCCGCCACCGCCCTGCCTCCCACCCCTCACCTTGCCAGCCGCCACCGCCCTGCCCAGCGCCTCCAACTGGTCCTCGAAGCTGCAGGCGGCGTACGCCATGCCTGGGTCGTAATCCAGGTCCCCAAACATTGGGATGTATCTGGGTGGGGGGAATGGAAGAAAGGTGGGCGGCCTAGAGGTGGGCGGGACAGGAAGGTTGGGGGGGCGGGCGGATGCCATGCATGCATGGTCGCAAACGAGTGCAAACCCTATCGGTGTGCCAGTAGTGGGACAGTTCTGAGGAGGGGGCACGGTTGTGGGTGGGTATGCAATCCGTCGCCCCGTCCCGCAACTCGCCCGCCCTGCCCTGCGAAGCCCTGCGTCGCCCTCGCCACGCCTGTCCGGCAGTGCAGCAGGTGAACATGCTGCAGCAGGTCAACATGCTTTGTGACCAGTCGCGCCAGACTGGCAGCAACACACACACACACACACACACACACACACACTTCACTGGGTTCACCCCACCCCAACCCCCCACCCCAAGCCGCCAGCCCCCCACCTGTCTGGCCAGTGCAGCTGCAGCAGGTCGACGTAATCCGTGCCCAGTCGCGCCAGGCTGGCGTCCAGCGCAGCGCTGATGTTGGCGCCGTCCAGCCTGGCGGGCCCGCCCCGCAGCCAGCCCATGCCCCCAGGCCCCGCCACCTTGGTAGCCACTATGAAGGCATCCCGCCCCCGTGGCTGATGCTTCAGCCAGGATCCAAGGATCTCTTCAGACCGCCCCTGCAGTAGTAGGGCACATTCAATGCCACAGGCAGGCAAGAGGGGGGGCGCGGGGCTGCCCATCAATGCGTTCCAGTGTGGTACTCGTGGTCCCAATACATGTGTTTCATCATGTGTTACGCCACCTTGCCAGCAAGCCAGCCTCGGCACAACACGCTGCATCCCGGCCCAGCACCCCACACCCCTGTGCCGGGGCGGGGCAAAACTGCGCTTTGCGTGCTGCGGAACTGCAGAGTCACCCACTGCGTGATTGCCACAGCATACACACGCACCCGTACACCTTGCCCGCCCACCTGCGTTTCCGCCTGCTGCGGCACAGGGTACATTTCCGCTGTGTCGAAAAAGTTGATGCCCGCCTCTACCGCCTGGCTCAGCAGCCGCTCTGCGCCCTCCACAGGCGTGCTCTCCCCAAACAGCATGGTTCCTGTTGGCCACGTGGAATAACGGTAGGGGAGGGTGGACGGCGACCTTGGGTGTTAAGAGGGCCGCAGGCAGGACGGCAGGCAGGTGGGCAGGCGGGCGAGAGGAGGCGGGCAGCGGCGGTGACCCACCAAAGCAGAGGGTGGAGACTTGAAGGTCGCTGCTGCCCAGCTGCCTGCGTTCCATGCTGCATTTTGTCACTCTTCGGCGCTTGTGGGGCCGCCTGAGAGGAGCAGCGGTGAGGAAGGCGTGTCGGCAAGTGTCTCCAGTGGCGCATTCCGTCCGCAAACCCTTGCAAACTCTAGGCGTCGTCATAATAAAGCTATGAAATATGCAAACTCGGATGCAGCGGCGTTAACG
This sequence comes from Micractinium sp. NFX-FRZ, assembly GCA_029339195.1. Classification (NCBI taxonomy): domain Eukaryota; kingdom Viridiplantae; phylum Chlorophyta; class Trebouxiophyceae; order Chlorellales; family Chlorellaceae; genus Micractinium; species Micractinium sp. NFX-FRZ. Next base: position 24,943 of record JAPTJF010000361.1, on the reverse strand, counting down.
GCGTTGGGAATCAGAAAAGAATGCATCCACGTGGCAGACCCACAATTTCTCAATTCACGGCCCCTCCCAGCCATCGGAGCATTGCCGCGCAGCGATCGCGGTGGAGGTAATGTTGACAAAGCTTCGATTGCTATCTGCCGCCAGTCGATCGGCCCCTGCTGTTGCCCGCTGCTTGCGTGCGGCGCGGCACCACCCCACTGGCAGGGCTGCTCGGTCACTGAGCGTCAAAGCCATGAGCGAGGTGGAGGCGGCGCAGAAGGCGGCTGCCGCTGGGTGAGCTTGCGGAAGCGAAACCCTGGCACTGCCGCAGCCTCTATATGGGGGAAAATTGGCCCGATCTGAGGCTGCTGCCGATGTTGAAAACTCGAACCTGCATCCCGGTCTGTGCCTGCTGCCAAGTGCCGCCGCCGCCTGCTGCTGCCGCTGCCTGCCGCCACCCGTGGCACCCGTGCCGAGCTCACCTCGCCTCCTCCTTTTGGGCATTCGCTGCAGTGCTGACGCCAGCGATGCGCCCACCATCTTTGACAAGATCATCTCCAAGCAGATCCCTGCCACGGTGGGTGACCAGTCGCGTGCACCTGCAGGATGTCTCTTCCCGCACACCTCTTCCCCACACTGCCTCCACTGCCCACCCTGAACTGGCTTTCCATGCCAAACCCTGCCCCACAAACAGATTATCTACGAGGACGAGCAGGCGCTGGCGTTCCGCGACATCTCCCCCCAGGGGCCTGTCCACTTCCTGGTGAGCACTGCACAGCGCAGCACAGCACAGGCACAGCACAGCACAGCACGGGCACGGGCACAGGCACAGGCACGGCACAGCACAGCGCAGCACGGGCACGGGCACGGGCACAGCACAGCCAGCTGCATGCCCGCTGGCGCCAGCATGCGCCACGTGCCCGTGGCCTGCATGGGCGTGTTCGACGTGCCCACGCCCTGCGTGCATGTTCCCCCTCCACTCCTCCCCTGCCGGTCATGCCGCCTACAGCCCTTGTGTTTCCTCCCTGCCCTGCTCAACGATGACCGATCATCGGCCCCACCTCACCTGCACCTCAACTGTCCCTACCCTGCCTGCCCGCCTCATGGCTCGCTCCTGCCCCGCCCCCTCGTTCAGCACCTCTCCTGCATCCACTTGCCCTGCCGTCCTGCCCCGCCTGTTGCCCTGCCCTGATCCACACCCCTGCCAGCTCAAACCCAAGGGTGCAATCTCCCGCCCCCCTGCCCCACTCCAAATGCCTTCCCACCCGGCCCTTCGCACCCCTCCCTCCTGCTCTCCTCCCGCCAGGTCACCTCACAGCTTGCATGCACTCCCCCGCCCCGTCCCAACTCCTTCCCACCCCCGTGACACCCCGATGCCCTCACCCGCCCCTCGCCTCTCATCACGCCCCCACCCTCCCTCTCCTGCCCCCTGCCAGGTCATCCCAAAGGTGCGCGGCCGCCTGACGCAGCTGTCCAAGGCGACAGAGGAGGACAAGCCGCTGCTGGGGCACCTCATGTATGTGGCCGCCAAGGTGAGCACAGCCAGCCGTAACAGACCCTGGCACCTGTAGGGCTGGTTGTTGATGGGCACGACAAAAGGCAGGCAGAGGAGGGGCAAGCCCGTTGTGGCGCACCTGTGCATCTGGCCGCCAAGCGAAGTGAGCGCGACAATTCAGCGATGAGGGCGTGGCAGCGTGCATGGTCAACGCACGTGTGGGGTTGGGCGTGTGTGGAGTGGTGTGTGTGTCAGTGGGAGGCGGCTAGAGTCTGGGAGGATGTGCACATGGTGGGGCCGCCTTCATGCCTGGCTGTCATGGCTGGAGAACCTGGCGCCCGCAGCCTCCGGCGCAGCGCTGCCTGCCCAGGCTGGTCCAGGCGGACCCGGCAGGCGCAGGCTGTGTGCAGCTGCCGGTCTGCTGCAGCGGTGACGGACCCCCTGTCCCCAAACCCGTCTAAAGTATCCCACCCGCACACTGCCCATAACCTGTCTCCAAGCCCTCTCCTCGCCGTCTCCTTCCCTCCTCTGCTATATGCAAGTACCTAAGCAGGAGGGCCTATCCCAAGGGGAGGATGTGGTCCCACGCACGCCTTCCCCACTGCTCATCAGCAGCCAGCTGTCTCCCCCCACTTCTTGCACGTTCTGCTGCTCATCACCACAGCCCGCTTGCTCTCCTCTGCTGCCGTTTGCAGGTTGCCAAGCAGGAGGGTCTGTCCCAGGGGTACCGCGTGGTGCTGAATGACGGACCCAACGGCTGCCAGAGCGTGTACCATGTGCACCTGCACATCATCGGCGGCCGGCAGATGGCCTGGCCCCCGGGGTAACCTTACTACTAGTAGCTATAGCCTGCTTCCAAGGCACCTCGCAGCGGGGCCCTAGCTGCCGGCTGGATGGGGCGGACGCTGGATACACCCTGGCCAAGCTGCTAATTTGCTTCTGTGGCAGCCGCATGCTGGGCTGTCTGTTCGGCTGACCGGCTGCAGGATGCCCCTCGTGCCAGGCCCCAGAGCTCGCAGTGTGCCCACCACTTGAGAGGCTGCATGTCAGCTTGGTTGTTACTTACACCACACACACTGATTTTCAAACTTTGAAACGCACTGTAAGCAATGACGAGCCGTGTGTGGGTGCTTCAGAGGGGTGCTGGCCACGGCCTGGCAAACATGCTGTGCGCGGGGGAGGGCAGCGGGCACCTGAGCGGCACCGAGCACGCTGATGTGGCAGGGATGCGGCCAGCAGCAGGCAGGCAGGCAGAGCCCCCCCAGCAAGGCCAGACCAGTTCATTTGTGTTCAGCTTGCCTCTTGTGTCAGCAATGTTGCAGTGCATGCTGGCAGCAGGCAGCGACTTTGGGCCCGCAGCTGCCCTCCTTGCCCTCCCCGGACTCCCTTTCCTGCACCTGCCCGCCCAACTCTTGGCCTTTTTGCCTCCTCTCTGGTGCTTCGGACCGGCAGGGACCCACCTGCTACGACCAGCTGTTCCCGCTCTGCGACTTTGGAACGGATGCCCCAGTAGTGGGTGGCCACCAGATGCTTACACGGGGGGGGGGAAGCAGGCAGGCAAGCACACGTGCGGGCCTGTGGTTGTGCCACTGGCACGGTACACCTGGGGTTGAGCAAGGGCGAGGCAGTTGGGTCGAGGGAGGGTGCTGCGCTACACGACACGGGCGAGACGCAGGGATCGGAGAGCGAGAGGGGGTTCAAACAATGCGGGTGGGGTTGCGTTCGTTCAGCGTTGTCAACTTGCTTTCTTCTGGAGGGTGCTCATCAAAAGCAGGCGCGCGCTAGGGGGCGCACGAGGCGGGGAGTGTGGCAGGGCGAGGGCGGGACGCAAGCAGAAAAAGCGGCAAAAAGGGGTGCGGGGCGACAGGATCGGGGCGCACAGGGGAAAAGCGCACAAGCAAGCAGCAAGCGGGTACAGGGGACGTGGGGTGGGGTGGGGAGGGGAGGCAGGGAAGCGCATGTGTGTGTGTGTGTGTGGCGTTCGTCCGCCGCGAGGACATGCGGGCCAAATCAGGACAGAGGGGTCAGCCGCCAGCAATCGCACTGCACTGCACCGTGCCCATCCTTCCTGGCCCGTCCTGGGCTTCAAGTAGTGTAGTGCCCGCTGCTTCAGGGGGTGGGGCCGGCAGCCAGGATCTTGTGCGCCTCCTCCGCCGTCACGTGGCCGCCGCCGTCCTCAAACTTCTTGCTGCAGGCGGGGTGGAAGCAAAAGGGAGAGCAGGGGGCACCGGGGGCACGGGGTCAGGAGCGGGGCGTTTTGAGTGCACGGAGGCCCCTTGCAGAGGCGGGCACGCAGAGAAGCGCGTGCTCGCCGGCGCTGCCTCACGAAACCCAACCGCAACCGAGACCTTTGCCGCGCCTCTCACAAGTTCTGGACAAACAAATAGCTCCGCCAGGTGGGTCAGCACTCGCTCCCTACTCCATAGAATGACTACATGTTGCTCCACAAACCCTAGTGCAGCCAGCACTCCACCCCCTCTCACAAGTTCCTGACAAACACCTCCGCCAGGTGCACAAACAGGACTCAGCCCAACATTACTCCACAAACCCTAGTGCAGTGCAACCTGGTGCAGCCCAACCAGCACTCCAGCCAACTCACAAGTTCTTGACAAACAGCTCCGCCAGGTGCGTCAGCGTCTTGGTGTAGTTCTCCTTGTCCGCCCAGCAGTTCTGGGGCATCTGCGGGGCAGAGCAATTGGTGACGACACAAGGGGGGGCGGGTGAAGGGGGTGCCCAGGGCGGGAGGGTGATAACACGAGAAGGCGGGAGGGTGATAACACGAGAAGGGGCATTCAAGGAGGAAGGCATGGGAGGCGTGCTGGGTGGGGTGCTACAAACAGCGGGCCAAAAGAACGGCTCTGGGTTGGGAGTGCAGGAGGCTCGGGACAGGCTATGCAGGAGGCTCAGGGGAGGGTTTAGGGACGAGCATGGCAGGGTGGGGAGAGCAGAACGGGGGGACGGGGTGCACAGGCGCGCATGGCAAGCCAGGCATCACGTGTTACTTCAGCCTGTTCGGCCCTCCCACTCACCAGGACCTCGCTGGGCACATTGGAGACCTGGGCAGGCACCTGCAGGGGCGGGCGGGGGGTCAAGACGGGAAAAGTGCGGTGGGGGCGGAGGGTGGGTTGAGGAGAGGGGCAATGTTGGGTGGCAGAGTGGGCGCCGTGCAAGTGGGGCTGAGACACTCCGGGACGACAGGCGCCGGCTGCAGGGGCCGATTGTTTAACAACCTGACCGCCGGCTCCCGCCTGCATGTTGAACACTGGCATGGCATCATGCCCGCCCTTTCCACCCTGCAGCCCTGCACCCTCACAACCTTGCACAGCCTGACCGCCCCTCCCACCTGCAGGTTGAAGATGGGCATGGTGTCGTAGGTGCTCTTCTCCAGCTCGCCCGAGTGGATGGCGTCCACGATGGCGCGCGTGTGGCGCAGCTTGAAGCGGTAGCCCACGCCGTAGGGGCCGCCGGTCCAGCCTGAAGGGGAGGCAGGGGGGAGGGAGGCGAGGGGGCACAACACGTGAGGGAGAGTGACAGGTTGCCAGCTGGCAGAGATCCGGCGCGAGCAGTGCGGGATGCCATGCTGAGCGCACACTACGGTTTCACCATCGCTGCAGCGCCTCCCTCACCGGTGTTGATGAGCCACACGTGTGTGCCGTGCTTCTCCACCTTGTCGGCCAGCATGGAGGCGTACTTGGTGGGGTGCCACATCTGCAGGGGGGAGGGGCAACCGTGAGTGAGTCAACAAGGATGGTTGAGGGAGCTTCCGGTTAGATTGAATAGGCCACGCAGACTGAATAGGCCACGCAGACATATGTGGGCTGGATTCCACCCCGACGGGTGGGAGACGGCCGCCCGCTGCCTGCCGCCCACGGCGGAGGGCGGCAGGAAGGCGGAGGGCTACAAAGTGCGGGCACGCGTGGCGAACGGCTGCCAAGCTGGGCAGCTTAGGCAGCAAGCACACAAGGCCCACCACACGAGCTCACCAGGAATGCGGAGCCGAAGCAGGCCGAGAAGGTGGCCTCCGGCTCCGTCACGCCCTGCTCAGTGCCCGCCACCTTGGCGGTGTAGCCGCTGCGGGGAGGAGCGGGAGGGCAAGGGTGGGAGTGGGTGGCATGACGAGGAGGGAGTGCGTGTGTGCGCCAACGGCCACGCAGCACGCACGGCGCAACACAGCACGCATTGCACTCTGGGTCAGTACACTCTTTCAGAACCATCCTCCCAACACACCCCCTGGCACCACACCTGGGGTGACCCTCTCAACCCAGCAGTACAAGCAGTGCGCTTCCTCACACCTCATGAAGTGGTACACGGCCTGCCCCTTGGATCAGCTTGCCCTCACTCCACCATTCAAATGAGAACTACTTCAACTAACCCTACAGCAACGCTCAAACTAGGAAGCCCCACCTGATGAAATAGTACATGGCCTGCTCCTTGGTCAGCTTGGCCACCGGGGGCAGCACGCCAAAGGCATCGCAGCTGCGGGGTTGAAACGGAGCACAGGGCAGGATGTTCGGCCAGGCAGGCGGGCAGGCAGGGAGGAGTGGTCACGGCACGGCACGGCACGGCACGGCAGCAGCAACGGCGCGGCTTCCCAATTCGAATGCATTCGGTCACCAGACGTCAGGATCTCTCAAAAGCTCTTAGCTTCCGCCTCCTCCCCGTATTCGTATTTGTCCTCTGCCCTCCCGCCCTCACCACAGCATGATGATGTTCTTGGGGTGGCCGCCCACGCAGGGGATCTTGGCGTTCTCTGCAGGGGACGGGGGAAGAGGGGGAGGGGTCGGGAGGAGGCACAACGGTGGGAGCCGGGGGGCTGCTGGCGGGAGGGAGGGTGCCGTGTGCTACGGGTGGCCATGCTGCTGCTGCTGCTGCTGCTGGGCTGGTGCCGCTGCTTGATGGGGTACCTGGCGCGGGTGCTCGCAGCACCTCTTCCACAGCCGCCCGCCCGTCCCCATCCTCCACACTCCTCTAATTTGGGGACCCTTGCTGCAGGAAACAGAACCAACCGCCCTCACCGATGTGCTCAATGGGGTACGAGGCGCGCGAGTGCACAGCACCTCCCAACAGCACCCTCCACACTTGTAACCACCGCACGCTCTCACCGATGTGCTCAATGGGGTATGAGGCGCGCGTGTTCTCCGTGATGCGGTTGCTGTCGTAATCCACTCCGCGCGTCTCCTGCGGAAGAAGGAGGCAACACGGAGCGGTGAGCGGCACAGACCAGGTGGGAGCGGCGGTAGAGCGGTGGGAGGCTCCCCAACGCCTGCATCACACCCGCCGCCGTCCCCAGTATCCCCCACCCAGCCGGACTGCTCACCCCTAGCGAACCAACATCCCACCTCGGCCAGCCAAGCACACAAAGCGCGCAAGGCCCACCCCCAGCAACACAAAGCACGCAAGGCCCACCCCAGCAACACAAAGCACGCAAGGCCCACCCCAGCAGCACAAAGCACGTAAGGCCCCACCCCTGCAACACAAAGCACGCAAGGCCCACCCCTGCAGCACAAAGCACGTAAGGCCCCACCCCTGCAACACAAAAGCATACACGCGCACGCGCAAGCACACGCACACGCACCCACCCACCTCGTTGCGGGACGAGTTTCCGTTAACTCTGGGGGCCGGATTTTACCTTCCCATATTCGCAAAAAAAAAAAAAAAAAAAAAAAACACACCCACCTCGTCAAACACCACGTTCTCCAGGATGGTGCCACGTGGCCATGCTTCATCTGGTCCCACCGAGAAGCAGGCAAGCAACACACGCCCAGTGCACACACACGCACACCCATGCCCACCTCGTCGAACACCACGTTCTCCAGGATGGTGCCAAACTTGATGGCGTGGTAGATGTCTGGCTCGTTCTCCTGCACAGGCGCCATGAGGGTCGAAACACACACACCGGTGAGTGGAGCGGGAGCGGGATGCAGGCGGCGGACTGAACATTCAAGCTTGCAATCAGTTCAAGCTTACCATGACTTCAGGCGCCAAGACGGCCTGGCTGCCTCCCCACACCGGGCAATCAATCACCCAGACCGTAGTAAGACGCAGCCATCCCAGAAGGGCAGCGCAAGGGAGTGGCGGGAAAGAGCATCCCACCCTGCCGCACCTCCTTGAGGCCGATGGCCTTGGCGTGGCACCCTCCGTCGTTGTTAAACCCACATCTACCACGCCCCACAGTCAGGCGGCACAACAAGCACAGCGACAAGCGGGCGACTTAAGGCAGGGCGGCCGCACCTCCTTGAGGCCGGTGGCCTTGGCGTGGCAGCCTCCCTCGATGCCGAAACCACACCTCTTGTGGCCCATCCCCTCGTGAGACCAAACAAGAGGCAGGAAAGCGCACCTCCTTGAGGCCGATGGCCTTGGCGTAGCAGCCGCCCTCAATGTTGAACACGCCGCGGTCGCTCCAGCCGTGCTCGTCGTCGCCGATGAGCGGGCGGTGGGGGTCGGCGGACAGCGTGGTCTTGCCGGTGCCTGGGGAGAGGGGGAGATGAGGAGGCACAGGGAGAACGGTGGGGACCGGAAGGGGCAGCGACCCAAAGTTGGCTGGCATCACCCACCAAGCCCCGTGGTACATGATGTGTCGCACTTGCAGAGCCCGCCCCGCCCACCCAATGGTTTCGGCCCACACTATCCATTTGAACACAACCGCACACTGGGGACCCTGATCCCCAGCCCCCCACCCACCCGAGAGACCGAAGAACAGGGTGACATCGCCGTTCTTGCCCTCATTGCAGCCAGAGTGCAGCGAGAGGATGCCCATCTGTGATGGTGATGCGCAGGGGGGACGGGAGTGGGGGCAGGGTGGGGCGTGGTCAGCAGGCAGGCGGCGGCACACAGGAGACGGGCAGGCGCACAGCATACTCTCTGTGCCTGGAAGCTCAGCCTGCCCAGAAGGGCCACACCGCCGGCAGGGGCTCCCTTTGATGCAACTTTGGCCGCACTCCCAGTCGCCCTCAAACCGCCCCCAGCCCCCTGTGCTGTACCTTGGGCAGCACGTAGTTCATGAGAGAGAACACGCCCTTCTTCATCTCGCCCGCGTACTGGGTGCCCAGGATGACCTGCAGGGGTGGTGAAGAGGGGGTGGAGGAGTGGCGGGGGAGCACGTGTAAGCAGGCGCATGGCGGCTGGGTTGCGGAGAGCAGGGCAGCAGCCCGGAGCCCTGCTTTCTGCCTGCTTGTTGGGGAGGACCGGTCTCTCTTCCTAGCCCAGAAGTGGCGCCATGTGTGTTCTTCCTCCCCCCACCCGCCCACCCACCATCTCCTTGTGCTTGAGCGAGACGTCGATGGAGGTGGAGGAGGTCATGTAGGAGGTGTAGCGGTTGGCGGGGAAGGCGCCGCCGTTGTAGATGGTGAAGTCGGGGTGGCCAAAGTCGTGCAGCTCGTCCTCGGTGGGCCTGCCGGAACACCAACAAACAACATGCACAGAGTGTTCATAACTGCTCAATTGCGTGGACAAATAAAAACCAGCATGCACAGAGTGTTCGAAATGATTGATTTGTGAAGCGGGGGTGGCATAAATCGTGCCCCCCGTCCTCACTGGGCCTGCTGGAAAGCAAGAGTTGTGTCGCACGAGAGATCACAGCGGGGGGGATGATGGGTCCAGACAGTAGACGGGAGCAGGGGTGAAGGGCAGGTGCGACAAGGGCGACGCATGCGCTACTTCTAGTCAATGCCGGAATGCAAGAATCACGTCTGTGACACATGCAAATGGCAGGCACTCGGTGAAACAGGTCTGCACGGTCACTCCTGGCGGACGCGGTCCTTTGCACAACGTGCGGCAGTTGTGGGGATGTGCGAGAGAGACCCCTGCAACTGCCGCGCATTCTGCAATGGCACGCGCTCACAAGGAGCAACCGTACGGACCTGTTGCACGGAGTACGAAAGCGCCGGCGGCGTGCAACGGCTCGCCAACACGTGCGGCCGGGTGTGAAGGCGTGCGGCCCGGTGTGCAGCCAGCCAGCCAGCCAGGCGCTAGGCTGCATGTGTGCAGACTGCAAGGTCGGCCCGCCTGCGCACTACCTCGCTTCCCTGCCTGCCTGCCTGCCCACCGCCTCCCGACCCTCTCCTGCTGCTCCCACCCGCCCCGCCCTTCGCTGCCACCACGCTCGCACCTCCTCCTGCTGCCATCTGCCCTGCCCTCCACTTTTCCCGTTCCAACCTGCTCCCCCACGCTCCCCTCTCCCCTCCCCTCCCTTGGATGCTCACCGGATGAGCATGTTGTGCATGAAGAGGGCGTGGTAGGGGCGGGCGCACACGATGCGGATCTTGAAGCGCGCCTCGGTGTCCCAGCCCGCGTAGCCGTCAAACACTGCAGCGCAGGTGAGCGGAAGCGGGCAACTCGGTTGAGACACTTGCAAGGGGTAGTCATGGCTTTCAGAGACTTCAGGCCGGCATCGCCGGCGGAACGCTGCAGAGGGAGGGCCAGAAGTCTCCCTCTCTGCCAGCCCATGCCAGGTGGCAGCGGTGCTGGAAAGAAGCCCGACAGCCACCCCAGCCAACCTGGGGGGCACCCGGCTTTCCCATTTTCCTGGGATACCGCTGCATCCCAAGCTCACCGTACAGCCTGTCCAGGGTGTTGAGGTAATCCACGGCGCGCTCCCGGTTCAGGATAAAGGTGCTGCACAGGTGGCGGGGGCGGGCGGGGCAGGGCGCAGCAGGCATAGAGGGCGTGTGAGGCGCGGAGGGAGACAGGGGGGCACAGGGATGAACGATCAAAATCCCCTTCCACCCTGTTTTAACGGGTGGCAGTTGGCATTGGGGGGTTGCCTGCAAATCATCCAACCAATGCCACACTTCACCAATGCCACACTCACTTCACTCGCCTCTCATCCATCCTGTAGCTGGGATAGCGCCCACATCCCACTGCCCTTGAAGCAAAATGTGGCACTCAAGGCCAGATGTGGCACACCACTTGATATCCACACTCACCGCTCGTCCATCTCATAGTTGGGTGAGCCAGCGCCCCACCAGATGTCGGCCTCGCTGTTGGGCTCACGCACCACGCGCTTGTCCCTGTGCCAAGTGTGAAGGGGAAGACGGGCAAAGCGCAGAGGGTGAGGGCGGAGAGCACTGATGGGGTGAAGCCGGAGAGCACAGGCAGTGAGGGCACTTTAGGTTATGTAAGGAGCAGCAGCGAGGGCTGCGATGCGGTCAAGATTGGCAGCGTGCGCAGCGGGTGCCAGCAGCCTGCACGGTGTGCCACCCAGGGTACCCTCTCCCGTGCCGCAGCTGGCTGGCTGGCATCTTTGCCGCTGCAGGCAGGCTGAGCTCACTTGGGGGAGCGGCCGGTCTTGGCGCCCGACAGGGTGGCCAGGGCGCCCGAGGCCACGATGTGCGTGCTGGGCTCGTACTTGAGGGCGTGCTCGTACAGCTCGGGCACGCTGCAGTACACAAACAGCATGGGTGGGCACCACACAGGTCAGAACGGAAGAGGCAGGGGAGGGTGGGGCCGCCGGCTTCCGGCCAACCACCCCATGCCCACCCTCTTGACAAGGCCTGCCCTCAACTCGCTGCCTGCCCGCCTGCCTGCATTCCCGTTCCGACTGCCCCACGCACCTGAGGTTGTGGTGCACCACCACCACCGGCTGCAGGCCATGCACCCTGAACCCGCCCTTACGATCAGGCCTTTGCTTCACTCGCTGCCTGCCTGCACTCCAGTCACCGCCCCCCGGCACCCGAGGTTGTGGTTTCTGGCTGCAGGCCATGCACTCATGCCCACACTTGATAGGGTGTTCGTTCAATCGCGCCCCCACAACACAAGCACCTGAGGTTGTGGGACTTCCTTTCCTCCGAGGTGTTGCTGTTGGCATCCATGACACCGCCACCATTGGCTTCAGGCCGATGTCTCCCATGCCCACCCTCTGACAGGGGATGGTTGCAACACCCCCTCTCCCGCAGAACTACCGCCCCTCAAAACACACGCGCACCTGAGGTTGTGGTAGACCACCACTGGCTTCAGGCCGATGTCTCCCATCTCATGGAACATCTCCTTGATCAGGTCGGTCTGCAGGAGGGGGCAGGGCGGTAGAATCAACACATGAACCACCTTGGGAACATTTTTGGGGAACCTTGCATGCACTGAGCAGGTCGGTCTGCAAGACGGGCCAAAGAGTGACGTGGGCGAGGTGGGAGGGGGCAGGGCATGTGCGAGGCTGGGGACATCGCAGCAAATGGGGGGCAGATGCGTGCCACATGCACATGCAAGGGAGCAAGCAGCTGCGCCACGGGATACCGCGACGAGCACCTCGCCACGTCACTGCACCGCTGCCCAGTGGCATGGCCTCAGAAGCTTCTGACAGATGGATAGACACGCACCAACCGCGCGCTCATGCACTATGGGCAAGACCGCACCTGCTCCGCCTCGGCGGCCGCGCGGGAGCGGGGGCTCTGGGGCAGGTACAGGTGCTTGGGCTCCCGCACCACCACGGTGGGTCCCGCCTCACGGGAGGCAGACTTGAGGGTGGCAGAGATGGAGGCAGACTGGGAGGTGGTGTCTGCACACGGGGACACAGGAAAGCGGCGGCGGCGATATGGTGATACGGGTTTCAAGTTTCTGCGCAAAAGGTATGCAAGAAATGGCAGCAAAGCGTGCGGCAGCGCCCCTCGGTGCACAGCAAGGTGCACTCCCTGTCCGCCGCCGCAGTGCCACTCACCGCGATCCTTGCGGGTCTTCTGCAGGCTGTGCAGCTCCGCCAGGTCGGCGGCACGGGGCGGGTGCGCCTCATTGACCTACAACAGGGTCGGACAAAACAAGGGGGTGCAGCTGTGGGCGGCGGCAGGCAGCGGGGCGGCGGCGGCGCCGCCACCGACGCCGATTCGGCTTCCCAGAGGCACCGACGGCCCTTGGAGTGCGCGCCGGCTGCCTCAACATGACCAACACTGTCGCATCCGGCGCTGGGCACATGAAATGTGGCCTGCAAGGGCCTGGCCCAAAGCCCTGGTGCAGCAGTCCCATTACTAACGACCGCCCGCCCTCACCAGGCGACGCAGGTCGCCGGCGCCTTCAGGCTGAGACATCTTGCCAGTTGCTACTGGGGCGGGGGCGGACCTGCACGAAAGAGGGAGTGTGACAGATCAGCCAGGGGTCCCGCATGTTCCGAGCAGCTGCCTCGGGGCGCCTCCGGCAGAACCCAGAAGGTCTGGCACGTTCAGCGCAGCTTGTTGACACGCAGGGAGGCGTAAGGAAACAGGGTTTGCACGTCGTCCATCCAGCGCGCCGTCAACCCTGAGCGCAACGCTTCCCCCGCAAGGCTGACACATCCCGCACACACTCACGATGGGGCACCAGGCATTCAGCTGGGACCGGTCTAGCGATCGGCAGCACGCCGCTGTTGGGGAAGGGGCTGGTTGCGGGGTTGGGGGTCTAGGGCGGGCAGCAGAAGATCTGGCCAGCCACACAAGGGTGCAGAAGGTGGCCCAGGGGCTCTGGGTGACACACAAGTTCCGGGGCGCGCCTTGCCAGCAGGGCTAGCGCTCGCAGCAGGCACGCCTCGTTCTTTACGCAACCGTGTTCGGCATCGCAGAGCTGTCAATTGCATGACCCAACTACCGATTTGAGTGCCTGACACCCTGCGCATGCCACAATGGCAGCCCTCACTGGTCAGTGGCAGCCCTCACTGGTCAGCGCCCGCCGCTGCCTGGGTACTCCACAGGTGTGATGAGGTGGGGCTGTTGACTGGGGGTACCCCATGTGCAGGGCGTTGATGCACACAAACAGCATCACTGTCAAGTGCAGAGTGATTATCAGTTGCACCTCAAACGCCTGCAGTATCATCTGTCGCCACTGTCACCGCCCCTCGGTTGACCTCCCCGCTGGTCGCCCCGCACTTCAGCCACCGGGCCCCTATCGTTTTGGCCGACGTGGAAGCTGTCAGATGCCTGTTTGCTAGGCTGATCGGAATTGGAACTCTTCACTCACCATTCCACAATGGCCCATGATTCTTACAGGTAGTACCTTCCCCTGGAATTGCGAGCCATTCACAGCGGTGGAATTTGGGGCAGGTGCACCCGCCACGAAGCCACGTGCAGGCGGAGAATCCTCAGTGGCCATCATTCAACACATGCTGCCGCTCAGCACCCACCTCATGCCGCTGTCGCGATCACCTCATGTCAGGGCACCCAGGGCGTCAAGCACCTACACACACATCTCAATCGGCACACGTTACCAACAATGGCGCCTCAAGCAGAAGCGGCTGGCCGCCGCGGCAACTCATCCCTGCACCGGCCCCTGGCCGGATAGCCACTGCTCCCCCGAGAGATGCCCTGCAACTCGGCCTGCAACACATTTGAGCACGACGTTTGCCGGCGCCAACGGCAAGAGGCTGGCGGATGGCGCCCAGGCGGCAGCTGTGGAGAGGCAGGTTTCGGGGGGAACACACTTGAAGAGGAAATTTGTGGTGCTGGGCATCTCGTTATTATTTCACTCGATGCGCCGCTAGGGGCGCCGCTGCTGCCGCCAACTGCCGCCACGCTGGCGCCGTTTGTGTCAGGGCAGGGAAATGATTGTCAGGACCAGGCGCCCTGGCTACTGATTGACCTCACATACTTGTTGTCTCATCCGGCAGCATCCATTTTCAAAGGGCGCAGCCGAGGGCGCAGCCCCGCGCTGTAAGCCGAGTTTCCGGTCCCCTTCGGTCAGCATCTATCTCTATAACTGCAATTGGAGCCCCCCCAGCGGGTGCGACTCAGTCAGCTAGGTAGCACCCCACATCCCGGTTGGGACGGCTGGGGAGATCAGCGAGCGTGATATGGAGATTGAGGAGCTGCAAGTTAAGCTGGCTGCCGTAGAGGTGGGTAATACGTGTCAACAGGGGCAGCTGGGGTCCAGGGGGGGCTCGCCTGCAGCTTGAAAATGCCACGGGTGCCAGGCGGCACGCGGGCAGCCCAGGATTGGCTTGGATGCATTCACTGAGCCAGGTGGGTGCGCAGGCAGCGACAACAGAAACAACACAGCTCTGTCCCGCCTTGCTCAATTGCCACTCGTCCTGCCCATCTGGAGGACTGGGATGCAGAGGGAGTTACAGCAGCTGCAGGAGGCTGCACACCAGGCATGCCAGCCCCAGCAGGCGGCTGCATGGCAGGCAGCACAGCAGCCGCAGGTGGCGCGAGAGGCTGTCAGTCAAGTGGAGGCGGGCGCGGTGGGGTCGGCAGCAGGTGAGCAGGATGCGTAAAAACGGTGCTATCAACATGGTGCACACATGCTGGGAGCCGTTGCGCAACTTGCAGAGAACGCCCTGCGGGCTGCTCACAAAGGGATGGACGGCCGCTTGATGTTCTGGCTGCGCGCATGCAAGGGCCATATGGGGGGTGCGGGCCACGTGGTCACAGCATGCACCTCGTGCCTGCCGCTGCTGCTGCGCCACTGCCACACATGTTGGCATGGTTCATGCACCTTCATAAGCGCTGGTGCCGGCACGCTGCAAACACCAGCAGCAGGGAGGCCTAACACACAGAGAAGCTGGACGTTTGGTTCAACTCACAGCCTGGGGACGTAGCCAATGATGGTCTCGTTGTTCTCAGGATTGAGCCACGTGTCGCCTGTGTGTGTGCGTGAGTAGAAGGAGAGGGCAAATGGGGGGTTAGCGGGAGGACAGGAGGAAGACGACATATGCCCAAGGAGGCGCGTGCGCTTGGGGCACAGCGCTGCCTACCGCTAGCAGCCAGGCAGTTGTCTGCATTTGCCACTGGGTGTGCATGTGTGCATGCGTTTGGGGCGGGCGGGGATGGGGGGGAAGCCCGGGCAGTCAGGCAGTATGCAGTTGAGCGGGCAGGCAAGGCTGGGTGGCCGCTGAGGTCTGCTTGCTGCTTGGCAGCTACCAGGCAGCTGCTGAGCCCTGGCAAGCAGTTGGCTCACAGGTGTGGTCGTTCCAGCTCTCGTCCAGGAAGCTCCAGTACGGGCGGTCCTGCAAAGGGGGTGGCAGGGGAGTGAAGGGCACGGGGAGAGGGGCCAGTTGCGTGTAAGGCAAGGAGGGAGGCAGGAGGGAGGGGGAGGTCCAGCGGTGATTGTAGCGTGGGGTGGGGGAGCGGGAGGGAGAGAGCCAACACTGTGTGAGGCAGGGAGGGGAGCAAGGGCAGCTCAGCGATGTGGTGCCGACCCACAGACTGGCCACCTGTTGCGCGCGTGCATCCGTAGTTGTGGCCCGGCAGCAGGCTCTGGTAGATGCGGCGGCTGGCCATGGCGGCCGCCTTGGTGGCCGCCAGCGGCGCGTACTCGCGCACGGCCTTCCCGAGGGCCTCGCGCCGGGGCACCGGCACCAACACCCACACGAACTGGCCGCGGTCGTTGGGCTGGGAGACGGATGGGAGACGGCGTGCACACCCAGGTGTTTGCAGCAGCAACAGCAGCACCAGCAGCGGCAGTTCCTGTTTCCCACTGGAGCAGCACATATGCGCTACCAGCACCCCAAGCGCATTCAGATGTCTGCTTTTGTCTGCAGGCCACGTCGGCGCTCCTGCACTGAATGCTGGCTGGGATGCAGAGCAAGCGTCATCGGTGGTTTTACGTTGAACCTTATTAGCAGTGATGATCACTTGCCTGCAGGAGGGCGGTGGTGCCGTTGATCCAGATGCTTGCAGGTACACGCTTGTACCAGGAAAACGGGGCAACTGCGAAACGGAGGAAGGGAGGGAAGCCGGGGCCCCGCGGGTTGTCTGAAGGGTAAAGGGCGGCAGGGGGGAATGAGGGACTGGGGACCAGGGAAAGCAGGGCTGCCGAGCTCGCAAGGATGAAGAGCGGTGGTGTGAGGTTAGAGTGCACGCTGGGGGCAGGGTGCCGCTCTCACGCCATTCCCAGGAGGCAGATGCAGCTGCGCAGGTGCATGCATGAGAATGACTGCCAACTAGCACACTTCACTCATGAAGGCTTCATGGATGCCAGGCAGAGCCATCACATGCTGTGCATGCTTACCTGAGGGCACCAGATCCATGCGGTACACGTACCTGCAAGCCGGAGCAGTACAACGCATTGTCACGTGAAGCGAGCAGTGCTGGGAGCGGCCGGGCCCGGGGTAGAGGCGCCAGCCTGTGGTGGCCGCAGTGGCGCACGGCGGGCAGTGGCGGCACGGCCTGGGAAGGGGTGCCCGCTCCTCTCCCCGCCAGGGCACGGCAGCCGTCGAGCTAGGAAGGCACGCGGCAGGCGGAGGGATCCAGCAGGAGCGGCGCATAACCCCACTGGCAGCGGCAGCAGCAGCAGCGGCGGCGGCAGTGGCAACAGCAACAGCGGCGGCAGTGGCAGCAGGAACAGCGGCGGCAGTGGCAGCGAAAGCACAGCGCTTGCTGGGAAACAGCAGAAGCCCTGCCAGGCAAGCCACACCAGGCTCACTTGTATGCACGCCCCACAGTGGCCTCAAACAGCAGCTTCCAATCCTCGTTGCCAGGAATGGGCCCGCCCTGCACAGCACAACACAGCTTGACGTTGGCACATCGTGAACATAGTGCAGCGCAGCACAGCACAGAGCCAGCGTGCACTGGGCTGCTGGCATGCCCCCACCCTGCTGCTGCTGCCGATATGGCGAGCGCGCCAGGCGGCGCTGCCCGCCTGCCGTGCTATCTGGTGCTACCCAGCATACATGCATTCCCTGACCCTCACACCCTTGCTCCAGCTCCCTCCCCCAGCCGTGCTGCCAGGCCCAACCTTGTTCTCTCACCTGATTGGCCACCAAAATGTCCGCCCCCGGCCACATGATGGAGGCCCACATCCCGCACAGCTCGCTCAGGGCGGCGCCCAGGCTGCAGCCGCAGGGGGGCTCCGGTGAGTGGGGGGCGCACACAGCGCAGCGCACTGTGTGGTGTTTGCTGACTAGCCGGCTGGGCTGATCGTGCAGCGACCCAGGCGGGTGGCTGCAAGTGTGCAAGTGCCAGCTGGCAGAGGTCCGCCTGCGCTGGCTGTGCGCCCGTGCAATGGGAGGGAGGGGCTGCTCTTACCTGAAGCCGCTGCAGGCCACGCGGCGTGGGGTCTTGCCGCCGTTGAGTGAGTAGAGCGCGGCGGTGATGTTCTCGGCTTCTGCCGGGGTAGGAGAGCAGTGTGGGGAGGGAAAGCAGGTGTGGGGGAGGGGCGGCGGGACAGTAGCTTGAAGGCAGCAGGTGTGTTGGGGGAGGGGCGGGAGGACGGCTGCCTGGGGAAGATGGAGAGGCACGCGCCCGCTGATCTGCCTTTGGGCACTTGGCTGGCACCTGTCCCCACCTGAGCCACCGGGGATGGCCCATTGGCCGGCGCCTGCTTCTGCCTGCCCCATCAAAAACGATATGCTGGCCCAGCACCCATCCCCACCTGTCTCAAGGGAGATGGCCAGGGACTCAAACTGGTTGAGGAAGCCGGCGTGAATCTGGACGTCATCAACCAGCTGCAGGGCAGGGGCGTGGCAGGCATAGTTTGGAGTTTCTGTACTGTATTTTTGTACGATTTCTGTACTGACTCGAGCGTGTTCGGTACCAAATAGTGTACGTGCTCAGCACTACCCCCCCAGGTGACAGCACGCCGCCGACCAGCCAGGAGAGGCACCGCAAGTGTTGCCTGCCGACGGCGGGCAAAGGAAATGACACAGGGGGGCATGCAGGCGCTTGGGTGCGAAAGCTTCTGTGTCTGCAGGAGCTCGGGTGGCCCAACTGCAATGCAATGTAATTGATTTATTGTAATGCAGCCGCTGGCCCCCCAGACTCACCGTAGTCAAGCTCAGGGCCTCCGCGCTGCCCGGCACAAGAGCCTCAACCGACTCCACAAATCCTCCGACCTGCCGGCAGGCGTGCGGGAGGGTTGGCGGGCGGCCAGGTTGGGCAAAGGAAGGTGGGCAAGCCACTCGGTCAGTCAAGGCTGATCAGGCAGGCAGGCAGCTGGCACCTTCTGGCCCATACCAGGCTGCGATGGGGCTTCACAGCAGGGGGCCGCACACAGGCAGCAGGAGCCCGGTCAAGACGGCAGCAACCAGCTGGCCTCTCTCTGCCAGCCAGACGCCCAGTCTTATACCAGCCGTGCCGCCAGCTCGGCCATGCTGCCAGCTCAGCATGCCCGTGCTGACCTGGACTGAGTTGGCATCGACGAGCCAGTCCCTCTTCTCCTCGGTGTACTTGAACAGGAACAGGGCGGTCTGGGTGGCCTCGTCCCAAGCCGCCACAGCGTCGGCGTTTGTCTTGTTGTCGTGCAGAATCTGGGCAGAGGATGCGGACAGGGACGTGAACAGGGCGTCTCCCCCCCCCCCCCCTGCCGTGTGCGTTTGTGTGCGTGAGAAGGATGGAGCCCACCTGCGCCATGTCAGCGTGGCACATGTCAACATGCTTCATGTCAGGCCCATGTCAACCTCAGACATGGAGCGAACATGGTGAAATGTCGACACCATGTCAACAAGCTTCCATGTCAACATGATACATGTCCAGCCATGTTGCTCCATGTATACGTAAGAAATCGAATTGCCGCTGGCTGGTTGTGTTCATTAATATAAAGGGCGTGTGTATTGCCCGGGAGGAGGGTAATGATGGGCGTGCCGGTGAGATGGGGCTAGGCGGGTAAAGGCGGGGCTGGGCAAGGGCGCCGGGACATACAGCACCGACAGCTGGGCTTGGTTCTACTTCTTGGCTATGTCATGGCAAAATATTGATTAGTGGTGTTTAATTACGGCTCATGTAAAGTATGGAAACCTTCAGCTGGGCGTGCCCGGGGGGCTTGTCGTGACGGGACGCCGCCCGCCGGCTCGTCTGCAGATGCGGGCGGCGAGCCAGCCTCCAAGGAGGGATATGCCCCCTCCCCCTCGCACCTCTGCATGTGGTGCTGAATGTGTGCCTGTAAAGTCGGCGATTTGTTTTGTTCCATTGCAAGCACCAGCAAGCAGCACAATGGGCGCGGCGGCTCTGCCGCCATGTCCCCGCTGGCGGCACTGCCAGCCTGGGGAGGAATGCTGCCTCCACAGGACAGCGTGTGCGTCACCTGCGTCATGTTTCTTTTGCCATTTCGCCGTTTTCCGGACAGATGAGAGCTTGAACGCCCCGCAGAGCCCGCTGCATTGGGGTTGACTGGCGCGACCGGCGACTGGCGCGACCGGCGACTGGCGGCCGAATGCCCGCCGGCAGGCCATTCAGCACGGAAGCCCAAGCCGGGTCTCCACAGCCCGTGTGGGAGCCCGGCGCGGCATTGCCCCCGCCAACCGACGGCGAGGCGGCGCCGGCGCCTGACGCGGACGTGCGCGAGGCGCAGGTGGCCGCAGCCGCTGCCACCATGGTGGCCGACGTGTTCGCTCAGCTGGGGCTGCAGGACCTACAGGTTGCCGGGCAAACGGCAGCAGTGGATGAGCTGGCACCAGTGGAGCCGGCAGAGCAGGCGGCGCCTGCGGCAGAGCTGGCAGCAGAGGCAGCGGCAGACCTTGAGCCAGCGGCTGCGGTGGTGGGTGCTGCTGAGCTGCCAGAGGAGGCAGCCCCTGAGCAAGAGCAGGAGACCCAGCCTGTGAACACTGAGCCACAGACCCAGGCTGAGCAGGAGGAGGCGGCGCTTGACGCTGCCGACACGGTGCTGGCCGCTGTGGCAGAGGTGGCTGTGCCCAGTGAGGCGGCTGCCGTACAGGAGGAGTCCAGCGGTGCCGCGCTGGCGCCAGCCGCCGAGATCACGGAGCAGGCCGACGAGGAGCCGCCGGCACAGTCAGGTGAGGCGGTGCACAGCTGATCGCTCTTGATCTCAGGCCCTGCCAGCCTGCCCTGTCTGCCTTGGGCAGGGGTGGTACTGAGGAATGCGCCTGCTCCGGCAGCCACGCCCTATGATTGTTTCAGGGGTCACAACTTACCTTACGATTTCTGAAACATCACTCCTGTGCAGAAGTGGTGGCTGAGCTGTCGGCCGTGGATGCCCCGCCAGCTGGCAGCGCTGCTGAGCAGGAGGAGGCCTCAACAGACGGCCAGGCGGCGCCAGAGGAGACCAGCGCTGCAGCAGTAGCGGCGCCGCAGGAGGCTGCAAGCAGTGACGCTGTGGACGAGCAGCCTGCAGCGCCTGCCAGCCCGGCAGTGGAGGCTGCGTTTGATGAGGGTGCTGCTGCCGAGCCTGCCCAGGACGCTTCCATGGCTGCAGCTGCCGAGGGCGCTGCCGCTGCTGAGCGTGCCGTGGCTGCCGACAATGAGGCGGCCGCAGCTCGAGCAGAGGAGGCTGCAGCTCCCGGGGAGACCGCCGAGGAGACCACTGCCGCCGCTCCTGCCGAGGCTGCTGAGCCTGCTGAGCCTGCCGCAGACGATGGGGCTGCTGAGCCTGCTGCGGCTGCTGAGCCTGCTGTGGATGCTGAACCCGCTGAGCCTGATGAGGAGCCCGCAGCTGCCGCAGAGGAGGCTGCCGCTACCGACAGCGCACTGGTTGAGCCTCCTGCTTCTGACGAGGAGGTCCTGGTTGGCGGCAGCCCTGAGCCGGCGGTTCTGGCAGCCCCGATGAGCGCAGCTGCCGGTGAGCTGGCAGTGGAGGAGGAGGCTCCTGCTGAGGGCGCTGCAGCGCACGCTGCCCAGCAGGAGGAGCATGTGGCTGTGGCACTGACAGAGGGCGGCGAGCAGGTGCCTGCAGCGCCAGAGGAGGATGCAGTGGAGGGCAGCCAGGCTGCGCCAGAGGAGCAGGAGGCAGCACCACAGCCGGCCTGCCAGCCCCAGGCAGCTGAGCTGCTGGCAGCAGAGGAGACGCAGGCGGCTGAGCTGGCAGCTGCAGAGGAGGTGCCCCAGGAGGAAGGGCAGGAGGGAGGCGGCCCTGTCATGGAGGAGCCGCCAGAGGAGGGCAGCCCTGTGGTTGAGCAGGCGGCAGAGGAGGGCGACCCAGGGAGCGCTGCGCTGGCGCTGGGCTGTGCTGTGCCCGCTGCGCTGGCCAGCGCTGACCTGGCGGGGCTGGCGGCCAGCGGGGACGCCTCAGCGGCCGAGGCCTACAGCCAGGCCCTGCAGCGGGAGGTGTCTGCCAAGCTGCTGGCGGTGCTTTCGGAGCAGCAGCTTCACGGGGAGCGGGAGGGGGCCGCCAGCGGGCCCGTCAGCGGGGCTGACAGTGCCGTCGGCAGCCCCGGTGCGGCAGCCAGCCTGGAGCCAGAGGTGGGCAACGTGGCTGTGCTGATGGGTTCTGCAGCACAGCTGTCAGCTGTTGCTGAAGAGCCAGCTGTCGAGGCAGTGGAGTTCCAGCCTCCCATCGCCACCGCAGAGCTTCCTGCTGGGCCCACGGCAGCGGCGGCCTCCGCCACCGCCGCGCCGCTGCTCAAGTGGTCTCCAGCACCCAAGAAGGCTGTGAGCCCGCACATCAGGAAGCTGGCTGGGCCGACCCCCGCTTCCGCCTCCCCGGCGGTGCTGGCTGCCCCTGCAGCCGGCTCGCCCCTGCTGGGCAGCCCGCCGGCCCGCACCGGCGCCCTGCACTCGCCCACCCATCGCCAGCGCATGGCGCAGCTGCCAGCTCGCAGCCCCGCTGGTGCAGCGGCCGCTGGGGCCACCAGCGCCCCTGTGCGCAGCCCGACACACTCCGGCAGGATGGCGCCGCTCACCCGCACTGCATCCGCCGGCACCGGAGGTGATTGGCAGGGCTGTTGTTGCCTGGGAAGCTTTGCGTGTGGGCCCTGAGAAGTGGATTTGAGCCTGCACTGCCAGTAGATGTGTTTCCTGCACAAGACCCATCGTGTTCGTGAACAGCTGTTCCAGCTTTTACTCAACCCCTCCCACCCGGCTGTCTAAATTTTTCCCTCTTGACTGGGTGCAGGCGCAGGAGCCAGGCCTCGCCGGCTCAGCAAGCCCAGCATGAACGAGATCCTGGGTGCTGCCGGCCCCAACCCGGGGATGCTGCCGCGGCACCACAGCGCCAGCAGCGCCAGAAGCGGCGCCAAGGTGTTGATGACGGCGCCGCCGCCGGCCGCCCTGATGCCTGGGGGCGTGCCGATGCAGCTGCGTGGGGCGGGCATGCCGGCCGCCTCCTTCCCAGCCATGGGCGACGCCGCGCCCGGCACGCTGCTTCACTGGGGCACGCGCATGCAGGGCCCCGCCGCCCAGCTGGCGCCCATGGGCGCCCCCGCTGGCTGGATGGTGCCTGTGCCTGTGCCCATGGGGCCCCAGGCTGGCATGGCCTACCTGGTGCCAGGTGGCATGGCGGTGGCGCCACCGGGCGCCTTCATGGCAGGTCCCTATGCCCAGCCACACCAGATGGGTGCGCCGGAGGAGGATGGATACCAGCATGCTGTGCACGGCCAGACAGCCGGCGAGGTGCAGGGGGAGCAGGAGGCCGCTGGGAAGGAGGGTGGCGCAGACGGCTCTGAGCCGCCTGCCAGTGGTGGCGAGGAGGGCGAGGGTGGACAGCAGGAGGAGGGTTCTGAGGCCGAGCCAGCTGAGGAGCAGCAGCACCCCTATGCTGATGGCATTCGGGCGGAGGAGGGGCCCAAGGGCAGCACCTTCCAGCAGAAGGTGCAGCAGCAGGAGCAGTATGACGTGGCTGCCAGCTGGCCGCCGTACGAGGGAGCCAAGCTGCCGCCGCTGCACCAGATGGTGAGGGGCTGGGCCTGCTTGCATGGGGATGTGGCGCTGGCTGGGAGCAACGGCGCAAGTTTCGAAGTGCCATGGTTGGGGCAGGTAATTCTCTGCCTGCCGCGCGCCTGCCACCCCGCCTGCCCACTTGTCTGCCTACTGCCCGCCCACCCCTGCGCAGGACCAGGTGAACGGTGCGGGCCTCATCCCCGCAGTGCACTCCGCTGCCAGCTTCTCCGTGGCTCCCAACCGCCGGGGGCAAGGCCTGGCGCACCAGCGCGCCCCTGGGGCTGCCCCCGCTTGGCGCGCCGGTGGCCCCCAGGGCGGCTACCCTCAGCAGGAACAGCAGCAGCAGATGGCTGCTGCCGCCTACTGGGTGGGCCCCCAGGCCGGTGTGCCTGCACAGTATGCCGCGGCCGCGCAACAGATGTGGGGCTACAGTCCTGCCCCTCCCGGTGCCGCGGCCCAGGGTGCCCAGCAGGCGCAGCAGATGTTTGATGAGCAGCAGCCCGCGCTGCACTACCAGCAGCAGGCGGCAACTGCTGCCCAGATGCAGATGTACCATCACCAGCAGCAGCAGCAGCAGTACTACCAGCAGCAGCAGTACCAGGGGCAGTACGAGGAGCAGTACGAGGAGCAGTACGAGGAGCAGTACGGCCAGGATGAGATGCATGGGGATGGGCCTGTCTTCTACCGTGAGCCGCCCCCGCCCCTGCCTGTGGCCATTGACGCGCGCGGCCGTCCCTTCAAGGCAAGCCAGTGGGCGGGAGCCTGCTCGACAGTGCCTACCTGCTTGCAGCAGCCTCACAGAACTGCCGGGCCCAGCCGCGTGCCTTGCACACCAGCCCACCTGGTGGGCCGGGCCGGGCCATCTCTGTGCGTGTGTTGAAAGTCACCTCCTCCTCAAAGACCCCACTCATGATCCCCTGCCCCTCACCACCTGCCCAGCGTGCCTCACCGCTACTCTGCCACCCCAACCCCCATCAACATGCCCTCCCCCAACATAAGGTGAAGAGGAACATGCGTGCATACATTGCCCACCTCCCTCCCACCCTCCCCGCTGCCTGCTGCTGCGGCAGGTGTTCCACGGCGTGGCTGCCCGCCGCCTGCGCCGCCCCGAGCGCTACCAGGGCGATGGCCGCCCGGCATGGAGCAAGTGAAGCAACCAAGGTGTGGGCCAGTGACTGGAGCGGGCGGGGCAGCGGCGCTGCAGCTGCGGGAGCACTCCCAAGGCAGGGGGGCTGCACGGAGTGGAGCAGCCAGCAGCCTGGGCTGCCAGCTAGGCAGCCGTGGTGGAGGCCACAGACCTGCAGCTGGGCCTGTGAACTGGCATGACTCGGCATGGCGTGAGCGGCGCCACCAAGCACATGCCCACTTTACTTTTCAACAGTACCTGAATGGGGCCCTGGGGAAGGGGTTGACATGCAATGGCAATTTTTGTCATTGTGGTCATTTTGTTGCTGTAACAGGGTTTTGTGGCTGCCATCTACAGTGCAAGAACGCCTGCTGACCAGCAGCACAGCGCACAAGGGCCAGCACACACACAAGACGAAGCGGGTGGGCAGCAGCCAGGCTGGGCTGCCTGCCTGCCACGCGCTCGTGAAGCTTGCGGCCCGGTGCACTGGTGGTAGCTGACTGGCGCCTATGGCTTAATTTCCTGTTGGCTTCCTCAACCCCACGCCTTCGGGCTGCAATCTTCTTCTTCTTCTTGCGGCCCGGTGCACCACCCATTTGGCCTTGCAACTCTTCATTCGGTTCCAAGACACACTACCGCCGTTGATACAGATTGTGAGCTTATAGGTTAAATTTAGGCCGGGTCGGCAGCGGCATTGATACAACAAGCAGTTGTTTTCCCATAATATGGTGAGCGTGGGCCATCTAGCTCGAGTGCTGGAAAGTGCTTCATCGAGTGTGGAACAGCGCAGGTGGGCGGGATGTGAGCGCTGGTGGGTGCATGCATGCACTATGGGGACTGAACTGGGCTAGCACACCCCTAGCGCACCCCTAACCCAGCCTAGCCTGCCTAGCGCCACCCTAGCCC
>JAPTJF010000360.1:0-65483 GCA_029339195.1 Micractinium sp. NFX-FRZ | reverse complement strand
GTGCTTTCGTGCCGAACAGCCCCACCCGGGGGCTTTGGTGCCGAACCGACCCACCCAGGGGCTTTCACTACCGAACAGCCCCACCCGGGGGCTTTTGTTGCGGATCCGGAGCAAGGCCACCGTCACCACGGATCAAAGTTGTAATCTTTTCGATCCACTCTTTGGAGCACGTGTGTCGTGAAGATTTGCAGGTGGTTGCAGACCCTCTTACCATGTAGGGCATTCTATCAGCATTTCATTACTTTATTAGATGGACTGCAAGTGTGTTGCGCTTAGCACAAATGCTCGAGCTCATTACACCCTCCGCTATCAAATTTGATTGAACATGTTCACGGACAATGTAACAGTTGCAGTCATCCAAATTGCATGCCATGTGGTGCCGTGCTACATATCGGGCACCCAACGACACTGCACCCATGGCACTGTCCCCATAGCTGACAGGCCGCAACATTGCCGGCTGAGGCGGAAGTACACCATCAGCGGCTCTCCGGCAATCATAGTGTGCAGTGCGCCATTGTCTCCGCGCAGGCCAGCCACCGACTTGGCAATGTGGCTCTCCATGGACTCGGCATACTGCTGCTGTGCCGCCGCATCCCCCGCCCAGCCGCACAATGCCTCCTGCCTCCACAGGTTCTTGTGCTGCTGCGGGTTGCGGCAGCAGCTGTTGGAGACCACTGGCGCGCATGCTACAAAGAGCGTGGGGTCTTCGCTAGCGAAGCTGACAGAGACCTCCAGGTACTTGAATCCATCAGAGAAGGAGGCCACCACAGTGCGCAGCTGCTCCGCTGTCATGCCATAGCTGCTGCACACCGCTTTAAACAGCGGCTGCTCCGGCTGCTGCAGCATTGCGTGCGCGTGTGCTGGGAAGGCCTCGCTCATCACAATCTGAGGAGAGGGGGGTGAAAGGGTGGAGAGACATTGTTAGTCTGCCAACCAGCAACATTGCGAGACATCATGCAATTTGATGCATGCAACCTGGTGTTAACAACACGGGTGGGCAGGGCAAGATGGGGCAAGCCGGACATTACACCAGCTGTTGCCAAACACACCAGACAGCGTGCACATCATCAAGCTCACCAGGCGGCCGGTGAAGGCTGTTATGTTGTAGATGCGAGCATCCACACCAAAGGCTGCAGCGCCGTTGCTTCGCCCAACCTTGCTGTTCCGGAAGAGCAGGAAGGTGCCGCGCGTCTGTGGCAGAAGTGCAAGAAAAGCGGACGTCGGCAACCAAAGCATTGCTCAACACGCAGCATTTGGCACAGGAGCCGCAGTGCATGTGCTGTGAGAGCTGCGCATACCAGGCACGTGCACAGTGCACTGTTCAAACCCGGTAAACTTCTGACCTTGCATACAGCCTCTGCACGGGCACGCTTGGTTGGGGATGTGGGGTCTGCCTGGTGAGCGCCCTGCCGCCGCTTGCGCGGGCTGCTTGTTCCCTGCTGCGTCCTCTGTGCCCGCTCTGCCCGCTGTGTGCGCTGGGTCCGCTGCTGCCACAGCCCCTGCTGTGCCCCTTGCACCTGCTAGTCCTGCTGTGCCTGCTGCACTGCTGCTGGGGCTGCTGCCATTCGAGAAGCTTCCTGTGGCAACCACAGCGGGCAAGGCGGGGTCCGCTCCGGCCTGGCTGCCGCGGCTGCCGTCATTGCTGCTGCCTACGTCGCCCATGTTGCGCTCTGCAGCGCCCGACTCTGGCTCCTGCAGCGCAATGTAACACTCTCACAACGACTGTAAGAGTGTGCACCAACTGCCTGGTGACAGCTGGCAACAGCTGTGCATTTCATCAAGAGACGAACATTGAGGAGGTGGGCCGCACTCATTGATCTGCTACCTGCCTGCCAGCTGGCATCCAAGACGGTGTTAGCCCTGAGACCATCAACCCACTTGCCTGGTGCGCGGAAGCCGCGGCAGACACCTGGCGGGCGGCCGGTGCCACCATCGTGAAGAGGCCAGAGCCAGAGGGGCTGTGCCGTTGGTGGTCGGGCAACGCTACCAGCCGGCCGATGCCGGAGGCATGCGGGAAGGCGCCCTTTGCCTTTCTGAGCGCCACCTGAGCTCCTCTGCCCAAAGCGCGGAAGTACTCCTGCTCTGCCTGCACCTCTGCATCCCCCGTCGGCAGCACCGCCTCAGGCACCCCAGCCACTGTCACTGCCTCCGGTGCCGCTGGGGAGGCCCCTGCTGCTGGCGCCGCGGCAGACTGGGGCGCCGCTGGGGCGGCCCCTGTGGTGGGTGCCGCGGCAGGCTGGGGCGCCACTTGGGCAGCCTCTCTGCTGGGTGCCGCTGTGGCTGCAGCAAAGTGGGTCTGACCCAGGAGCGCTGCGATGCCTTCGGGCAGAGCCACGCCAGGCGGCAGCGGCAGCTGTGCCAGCTCTTGCTGGATCTGCAGGGTAGAGTGGGAGGGCGTAGAATATTGATGGATAAGACGTGAAGCGATGGACGGCAGAGGAGTACGGCAGTGAAGCGGAGGCAGTGCGGGCTGTCTGGCGTGGGACACAGCAGCAGATTCAACCCGGGGATGTGGGCCGGGAGATGAATGCACACATGTGTGGGGTCGGTTCTGCTGGCCACACTGCTGTGGCAAGCCACCTGCAGGACCACCCTTCCTCACATCCCTGCGTTGAGCTGGCAGTGCAAACTAAACACTGACCTTGGCCAGAATAGCGATAGCATCCTTGGCCTCGGACTGGGACATGTCTGGCTGTGCAGCCGGCTGCCGCTCCAGCCCCGCCGCCCGCTTGGCCGCCTGCAGGGAGCAGTTGAAACGGCACACATGTATACCGCTGAGCCGATGCATCCAGAAATTGTGTCGACAGAAAAGACAACAGTACCAAAGCCGAGCCTTGCTTTGGTGCTCTTTCTCTAGGGCCTTACTAGCTTAATGCGACCACACCCTCACTCATCCACACCACTCACCGCCACGACGTCTCCCCAGTCCTGGTGGCGGTGCTTCTCTACTGCCTGCTCCCAGTCCTCCCCACCAGACAGCGCCTCGACGTCCTGCAGCAGATCAACAATAAACGAGCCAGAGCCTGCAAGTTTGGGCGGCAAGGCCTGCATAGCATGCAGCGCTGCCCCCCATGCCACCTGACCGGCAGCAAGGAGGCGCCCTACTGGTCGCACACACTTTGCCAACGTTTGCCAGGCATCATCACGCCACCTGTCCCAGTCCTTTGCAAGCCAGACTCCAAGCGCTGTGACAACGGCTGCGATGGCAGCAGGGATAGCAGCATGCTCGCACAACGCCCCAAGCGCGCCTGCTTCTTCATGGCGTCCACCAGTGGGTGCCGCAGCGACATGAGGTTGTGCGCCACCCAGAGTGCTGAGGGGTCCTGTGCAGGGGGAGCGGCATCAGAAAAGGCGAGGCAGGTTGATGGTGCAGCCAGCACGGTACAAGCGGGTGCAGCCCAGGCGGTTGGGCATCTGCACGGGCATGTACGGAGGCAGCAAGGCACGACGCCAAGCAGCAGGGAGGCCTGGCAGAGCGCTTCACCCGTCCTCAGAGCAGCACAATCAGCACACGGCGCGACAGGGAACAGTGCACCTGCAATGCCTCAAGCAGGCAAGCTGTGGTGGCACTGAGTTCTTCCATCAAAAAGGCATATGCAAGCAACGACCCTTACCCCCTGTGGCTGGGTCAGCGGTAGCAGGAGGTTGCGCATGCGCAGCATCTTGCTGGCCAGCGCCTGGCAGGCCTCAGCCTGCTCCGGCGACGACAGGTCCAGCGGCAGGCCCTGCAGCAGCCAGTTGAAGGAGAATGCCAGGACTAAATGTGTCCAAATATGTGAGCAGCTGCAGCATGTTGACACGTTGCAGGACGAAGTGCTGCTGGAGGCACTGCTGTGGGCCACACCAGCAAACGAGAGGGCACACTAAGTCGCGCATTCACCCGACAGGCAGCAGACGCAACCCTGCGCACCTCGGCCTGCGAGCAGATGTCCGTCCACAGCTCAGCCGCCTCCAGAATGGCTGCTTCGTCTGGGCGCGGGCAGCGCCGGCGGTTGATCTCCCAGAAGGAGAAGAAGTCGGCACTGCCCAGGAACAACATCCAGGCGCCCAGGCACAGCACCTGCGGGCAGGAGACGGCAGGGCAGAAAGGGGCAGAGGGAGTTCAGAATGAGCGCAAGGGTGGGGAATCGTATATATCGAGTAACATGGAACAAGGCAAACAATGCGCACGGCAGCTTCTAAGCGGGACCCGCAAGGAGGGTCCGACAGGCAGCGCCACTGCCAGCCGGCAGACAGGAAGGCCATGCTGCCAGCGGCATGCAGGCAGCAGCAGCACCAGCTTACCGGCACGTGCATGGGGGATCGTGTCTGCATGTGGCCGCCGAGCATCAGGTTCCTCAGCACCCCCATGCAGAGCTGCCTGAAGAAGGCGACGATGTCGGCACTGCAGTGTGTGGGGCCGTGTCATGTCAACAAGGGGTACGTGCAGCGCAGAGGAACTGGTGCCAGCAGCATCGGTAGTCAGAAATGCAGGTGGGCAACTCCGGCAAGGCTGGCAAGCAGGCAGGCAGCTGTCAACCCGCTCCCCGCACGCCAACTGTCACACACAGCAGGGCCTTGCCTGCGGTTTCTGTTCCCGGCCCCTGCAAGGTCAATTGTCTCCACTCCTGTGATGGGGCTTCCCATCGCAGGCAGCAGCACCTGGGTAGGGAGGGCAACACGGCAGCAACACCACTTGTCAGTTACCCACAGGCTGATCAAGCGATGCAAGAGTGCGCGCTCATTGGCAGCTAGCTCAGCAGGCGCTGTTGGGCATGCACGCAAGTAGGGGACATGAGGGGTGCCAGGAATAGCACCACCCAGCGCACACACAGCGTGCTGCCCATCAACTTGAGCGGGGCGACACTACCAGCTTCTGCATACATCCCAACGATTCATCTACCCCACCGCGCTCACCTGCCTGCCATTCCAGCACGTGCCAGCTCGCCACCTCAACCCACCTCCCCACCTCCTCACCCCGCATCCCTTTGCCCACCACAGCCCACTCACCTCCAGGAACACAGTGGACAGGGAGTAGAGGTCGGACGTGTCGTTGTACATCTGGTTGCGCGCGTGGACAGAGCCCCACATCCAGGTGCCCACCACGCGGTCCTGCCTGCCGTGGCAGAGATGGGGCGGGGGGAGGCAGTGCAGGTTGAGGCGGGAGAAGGCGGCAGGGAGGTGCTTGGCAAGCGGCAACGCACTGGGTTGAGTGACAGGATGCCAGGCCAAGCGGTCCTTGCCCCTTAACCCCACCGTGCCCCTCCCTGCCTGGCCCCCGCTCTCAGTTCCTCACACCTTGACCACTCCTCACCCCTGGTCCGAGGCCAGCAGAGCCCGGGAGGCGGCGCAGCCTGGGTCCGACAGCAGCAGCTCCACGCGTCCGTCCTCTGCCTCCAGCGCCAGCAGGTTGTTGCTGGTCAGGTCCTGGATGGCCACCCCGCCCTTGGTGTGGATGCGGTGGACCGACCGCAGCAGTGCCAGGAACTCGCCTGGCAAAGGGGAACGAGGGAGGGAGAAAAGAAGGGAAGGAGGGAGGGCATGTGAGGAATACGTGCAGGAGGACGGCGGCAGGAAAGGCATGACAAGGGCATGGCACCGAGGAACGGGGTTGGAGCGCGAGTGGCCTGCAGGTGCCGCCCTTGGAGACAGGACAACCAAGAAGCAAGATGGCAAGATGGCATTGCTGCACTTGCCACAGGCAAGGCAGCGACAGCAGCAGTGGCGGCAGCGGCAGCGGCAGCGCCGCAGTAGCAGTGGCGGCAGCGGCAGCAGGTGGCAGGTAGCAACAGTCCTCACTTGAGATCCACTTGAGAGAGGAGAGCTGGCGGGACACGCGCTGAGACTGGCGCCTGCAGCGGGGCCAGCGGCAAGGCAGGGAAAGGGCTGTGCATGTCCGTAAGGCGGAACAGGCAGCGCCTTCAGCAGGTCCAAGCGCCGCTATCCTGGCTGTCTGCAGGCACCGCAGTGGAGGCCCCTGCCAGCTCCACTGCCCAGGAAGTAACAACCTGTTTGTGCTGCCCCTCGGCATTCCTGCGCGCAGCACCCACCCACCCACCTGTGGCAGCAGCTCTTCAGCAGGGAGCTCAGGGAGCCCAGCGGGTAGTGCGGCATGACATATCCCACCAAGGGCTGCAGCAATGGTCCAGCAAAGGACAGGAATGGTCAGTGCCAGGGGCGGGAGAGGAGGGGCAGGGCCGATGAAGCAACCAGCGGGTTGTGAACATGCAGAGTGCGGGGGACCAGGATCAGAGAGTGATAGACAATTAGTCGCTCTTTGCCAGCAGGCGGGCGGTGGTGAAACTGGGTCAGGCAGTGCACGTGCGAGTTTCCAAAAACAGTGGAAGCAGTGGAGACTTTGGGGGGCAGGGCAGCGGCTTCCGCAGACGCAGGGTGTGGCCAGGGACAGTGATGGACAGGAGGCAGCTTGCTGCCTCATCCCAGAACCGTCCAGGCAGAACACACGGTCGGCCCACAGCAGCATGGGTGGGACGTGGGTGCTGCCTGACAGCCAGCACCAGAGTGGCTGGGCAGCACCCATGTCACACCGCCAGGTGTCAGGTCCCAATAGCACATGAAAGCACCCACGCGCCTGCCACATGTCGGCGCCGGTGCGCTCAGCGGGGTCATGGTTCCAGTAGCCCATGTAGCGCACAAAGCCGATGGGCCCAGCCAGCCGCTCGCCACACCCCTGCTTGTTCAGGTGGTGGAACACCTTCACCTCGTCGCCCGCAGCCTTGAGCATGGTGAGCACTGCAGGTGTGCAGGCAGGCAGGGAGGGCAGGCGGATGGGCAGCATGGCAGGAGTAAGCTAGAGCATGGGCAAAGAGTGCGCTTGGGCAGCTTGGCCAGGGCACACAAGCAGGAAGTAAGCGCTGACAGCGCCTGCTGCTCTGGCTTTGCTTTTGTCCAGCCTGCTCTGGGCTCTTCAGTGGCCCTGCCTCCTGCCTCCCACACTTCTGTGTTTGAGCACTAGCCATCCCCTCCCACACTTCCCCGCACTCACGCTGTGTCTTGAACTGCTCTTCTGTTGCCGGCACCACCCACTTGCCATCAGGGCCCACTACTTTGTGCAGCTTGATGGCTACAGGAGTGCCGTCCGCAATGAGGTAGTGGCCGCCTGGTCCCGAGCCGCATGAGTCCAGCGGCAAGTCGTAGTTCCGCCAGTTGAGGCAGACCACGTCTGCCTGCCCGCCGCGGTGGCGCGCAAATGGCGGGTTGTTGTACAGGTTCTCTATGATGATCTCGTCAGGGATATGCACGAGGTCGCCCTGCAATGCCAGCAGGACGAGGAGTTCAAGAAAGGAGGCGGCCCCTGCGGGGCGGCATGGGGCAGTGGCGCCGGGGCGGCACGGGAGCGGCTGGCGGGGGCAGCAGGCGGGGTGTCGGCATCTGGCTTCCGGGCTCCGACACAGCAGGCATGGTCCGCAGCCTCAATCAGGCGCTCACTTGCTCGGCTAGCGCAGCCAGCGAGAACTTGGAAAACCGCAGAACCGGCTCCTCCGCTGCTGCCTCCCCGCCATTGCCCCCTCCCTCCATCGTGGGGCGGCGGCCCCAGTGGGCGGCAGCCGAGAAAGGGCGCACACTGAGCGCGCAGTCACTCCGCGAGTTGCTCAACGTCTGCGGCAGTCTGTAATTTCAGGCCACAGGGTACGTTTGCATGTCGACGGCGAAAGCACAATTGGCGCTCCATCGGAATGCCTGCAGCGGGATGTCCCATTGCCGCCGCCCTGCTGGCGGCGGGCTCGCAGGCAGGCAGCAGTCTCATCGTCTCCTGATGTCAACCCGAGTCAACCAGGGTGGCTCGCCGGCATGTTGCCATTCCAGCACACACCTACATATCTATGTACATCGCACCTTTCCAAGCACCATGCCTGGCTGGTCGAGCGGGCCAGTGCGCCCCATTTGCGCCTGTGCATGGAGAATGCCCCAGGATGGGGAGAGGCACTCCGCCAGGGATCCTGACAGGCAGTGCTACCGCAAGATTTACAGCCGCCACGTTGCAAGCAGCGCTCGAAACCGGAGGGTGCTCTGGGTGACAGGTTGTGTTTCGTAGAAAGCAGGCAGGCTCAAGCCTTGGACCGCGAGGTCATGGCCCGCCACACTTACTGGGTGACCGGTTGACCCGCCAAGCTTGCCCAATTGGGCTTGCAAGGGCACCTTGCTGCCATCACGCTTGGCAACTGGCTGGAGAAGATACCGCAGGCAAAGACGAGAAGGAGGAATGTGTGGAAGGAGTTGGGAACGGGGGGATCATAAAGAAAAACTAGGGGGTGAGAGGGGACAGCTAGCAAGCTAGGAGACGTTGATTGGGAGGGCGCGAAATGGCCCGGGGAGATGTTTGCGTCGGAGCGGCGACGGGGGGCTGGGGGATTGGAGGTGGGGTGGGGGAGGAAGTGGGGGGGTCTAGCTAGCTCCGCACGCTTGTGCTCCCCGCACGCTTGAGCACTCCGCATGCTTGGGGCCGGCCCACTCGCTCACCACGCTGCTGCTGCCGCCGCCGCTGCCGCCGCCGCTGCTGCCTCCAGCGCCGCCGCCGCCTTCAGCTTGAGCAGCACCTTCAGCACCGCGTGAGCAGCGTTGAGGGCCTCGCCCAAGTCACGCTGCAGTAGCACATAGGGAGCATAGGCCACCGGCCCCAGCTTGTCCGCATCCCCCCGCTGCTTCTGCAGGTCCAAACCCTGGTGGAGCAGCGCCCAGCGCTTGGCTGCCAGGGGCGGCCACAGTTCCAGCACGCCGCTCACGGCCGTCTCGAGCTGCTTCAGCTTGGAGGCCTTGCTCTGCGTCCCAGGCATCCTTGGGCGGTCTACAGTGCGCAGCACAAGGGGGCAGGGTGGGGCGGGCCGGTTGGGGGCAGGCCTTGCAGGACAAATAAGAGGGGCAGGCTTGGAGGCGCACGGTGGTGATGCAGGGCGGAAGCCTGGAGTTAATTGGGTGCTTGGCCAGGTGGGTGTGCGGGCCCCAATCAAGCCCCAGAACGGGTCTGGTGCGGGCAAGGGCAGCACACGACGTGCGGGCCGCAGGTTGGCAGGTAGTGGGCGTGGTGCATTAAGCGTACAAACCGGCAGCGCTCTGAGCATCTCCTCGCCCTACTCAAGCAGCCAGCCCCACCTTGCACACAGATGCCTGCAGTGCACGGCAACTGCTGCCCCCGCCGTCCGTCAGCACCCACCTGGCGCCAGCAGCACCACGATCTTGGACTTCAGGTCAGCACCCATGTCCGTGAGCACCTCCAGCAGCGCCTCGCCGTACTCGATGCAGTCCAAGGGGCGCGGGGTGCCGGCGTAGGCAAGCGTGTCGGCGTGCGCCAGGCAGCGCTTCAGGCGCTCCGACAGCGGCAGCGCCGCCAGCTGCTCCTCGGGCCGAAGCGGGCCGCCGGCGGCCTCGCCGCGCTGCTGCCCCACCCGCTTCATGGCCTTCACCTCCCGGCTGCAGCTGTGGGAGAGCTCCCTGGCCTCCAGCTTGGCCCTCTTTGCAGCTTGAGCAGCCTCCTTTTCGGCTGCATGCAGCTGGCTCTTGCGGCGGCCGCCGCTGCGCAGGGCAGGGAGGCCGCCGCGCCCGCCGCTGCTGCATCGGCGTGCGTCCGCTTTGTGCCTCGCCCCTGCTGGCAGCCGTGCTCCGCTGCCGGCGCTGCTTGGCGCTGCCGAGCCCCTGCTGGCTGCTGCGCGCCTGCCGGCTGCAGGCTGTTGGCATTGCTAGCGATGCGCAGGCCGCCGAACAAACGGGTGGCGCTGCTGGGTGCTGGCAGGCCGGCAGCCTGTGCTGCCGCGCGAGCGGCCGTCTGCTGCTTGGCGAGACCCAGGATGTGGTTGACTCTGGGGCTGCCAGGGAAGGCAGATGGCGGCGCATGCTGCAGGGAAGGGGTGGGGATGGGGGGCGGGCAACGGCTGATGGTTCAGGCAGCAAAATAGGCAGCAGATGGGCTGGGCATCATGGGAGGGCAACAGAGCTTATTACAGCATGTAGCAGGTGCAACCGCAGCGCGGTAATCTGACTGGCAGCACAATGCCCTGGGTGAAACCTACAGGGTAGATCCCGGGGCCGGTGCCAGGCAGTACATGTGGAGACATGCGCTGCGATGCGGAGCCTCCATGCTGAGCAAGGGCATGGGATTGACGTTTTGTGGGCTGATGGCGCAATTTGTGGGCCAAAGCAGGGCAGCGTGCGTAGCAGCCACAGCGAGCTCACCTTCCGCATGGCGCCTTGGGCCGGGCTTGCAGGGTCGGCGGGTGGCGCGGGGCCGGGCAGAGCGCCGGCAAACGCCGGGGCGAGCTGCAACGGGGGAGCAGGGTGCGTGAGTTGACGGCAGTTGGGATGCAGAATTGTGAGAATGACGAGGGCAGAAACGAAGCCGCGTAATGCACCTGAGAGGCAACGGCGGCAGATGCGGCGCAGCGCGGAGTGCTCACCTGCCGCATGGCGACTGGGACAGCACACGTTCGGTTGGCGGGTGGCGCGGGGCCGGGCAGTGCGTCGGCGGGCTCCTCCTTGACCGCCGGCACGCCAAGCACTGCTGCCAGGCTTCCTCCAGTCTCAGCCTGCACATACGGTGGCAATGAACGAGGTTGGGCACCATATTTGTCAACCAGAGATGTGGACAGAGGGAGTCCAGCAGGCACTCGGATGGCGGTGGAGCGGTGGGCGGGTCGGTTGGGGCAGCCGGCGCGCCGGTGCCACTACCGACCTCGGCCGCCCCCTCCCCTCAGCATGCCCTGGATTCACCTTGGCGGCCAGTTGTTCCTGCAGGGAGCGGGCAGCGCCCAGAGGCGACATGGCGCCGGCCCGAAAACAACTGCTGTCGGGCGTCGGGCAGTTCCGCTGGACCGCCTGCGCACAATTCACTGTCTGGTAGCTGTATGAAAGCTGAGGTTAATTGTGCGAAGCGTAGAGCAGACTGCGGGGGAAGAGCGGGCCAAGCGCCTTCCACCTGGTGGCGCGAAGTGGCTCAGGGCTGAAGGCAGCGGTCCTCATTGCCTTCAGCCGGCATCATTACCGTAGGGGCCCTGGCTGGGCGCGTGCAGCGCGGCTGTCTGTCTGCCTGCCGCCCGCCCGCCCGCCCGCTGCCACCGACCGACTCTACACGCCACCGGCGGCCCCACTCTTCAGCGCCCTGCGACCGCATGCCTTGCTAGCACTTAAATCAAAGTGATGCTACCGTGCTTCAAGTCTAAACGAAGACGGCAAAGAAGTATGGGCTGAGCCGGGCACGGACGAAGAAAGCGCTTGGGTAACACGCCAGGCCGTCACCGTCTTGGGGCCGGTAGCTTGCCCGTATACGTGGCTGCACACAGCCGCCTCACAGCTTCTCAATGATCGCCTCCTTGATGCGGCAAATGTAGCGCAGCTGCGTGGTCAGCTCAGCCGCATGCTGTAGGTCCCCCGCATCAAATGCTGCCACCAGGCCCTGCAGGCAAGGGAATGGGTAGTCACCAACAGGATGTCGATATCAGGGGCTGCGGCAGCCGCTTATGCGTGCGGTTGAACACTGCATGGGGAGGGGTGCCAACATACGCTGCACCTGCCAACCCTCCCATGCCCACTGCCTGGCACATCCTCCCCGCCCCGCCCCTCCCCGGCATCTACAGCAGCGGATGCAAAGATTTGTCGAGGGTGTAGTGCAGCGGCCTTCTAGGGTGCAGCCCACTGCTACTCCAATGCCGCATTTCGTTCCAGTCGGCCGTAAACTCAACCTCCCGACCCCAGCATACCCCGACCGCATGCCTGCCCTCCCCACACCTGAATGCACTTCCCCTCCAGCGCCGCATTCTGCTCCAGCAACGCCCGCAGCTGCTCCGGGTCATCTGTGCCCTCCACCTCCTCCCGCGCCTCCATCACATACATCAGCAGCTGCAGGGTGGGAGGTGGTGAGGGGCAGAGCTGAGACGTTGAGAAACAACATGGCAGCCGGCACGACATCGCATCGCCGGCATCAGTAGCTACCCAGGAAACTGGGGGTGGTGTGCCTGCAGGAGCAGTGTAACAGATGCCAGGGCGGGAGCTCTCCATCCGTGTGGCACGGAACGGAGCGGTGCGCCGCCTCTGGCAGCTAGGTTTTCACCCACAAGCCTCCTCTCCCACTCACACAGCCACCCACCCACCTCCCACGGCCTTGCGAAGCCACCCACCCACCCACCCACCAAAACATCCAGTCAATGCCAACCCGCCCACCTCAGGGTCAGTGATGGTCATGCCCTCGCACGCACCAAACCCTGCATGATTGAGCTGCAGACATGAGGGACAGGGGACATACAACAGGCGGTGGGTGGCGAAGATGCAGGAGGATGGGCGCAGACGGCATCACTCTCACAGCCCATTCTGCATCTCTGCCTGAACTGGCCTGAACCTGGCAGTGGCAGCAGCAGCAGCGGCAACGGCAGGGCCGCTGAGCAGGCAGGGCTGGCAGCGGATATGCAGTCGATAGGCAGGCAGGGAGGCGAGCAGGCCGGCAGGCAGCGCACAATGTAGTGTGCTCGGCGCAGCGGCTTCTTCAGCACATCGTATGCTTGGTTGATCACCGCTGCCTGCAGTAGGCAAAATGTTGAGGAAGATGTGCGCATTGGCAGCAAGTCATCCCATGGTACGCCAGGTTGACAGCTGCTGCTTGTCGCAAAGTGGGCGAGCAGCCAAATTGGGCTCCAGTCAGACGGCAGCAGCGGGAAGAAGGAATGTCTGAGCGGTCAGAGCAGCACATGCTTAACATGACCAACGCGGCCCTTGCTTGTGCCCTCCTTCTTGACCCTCATCCCATCATCCCACACTCCCACCTGCTGGTTGTACCTGGTCATGCATGGCTCAGGGGTGGAGTACTTGTCGGATGCACCCCTCCATACATGTACTTCTGCCGCTCCCCTATCCCCACCCACTCACCCACCTCCTGGAACACGCAACCATGCAACCATGCACCAGCACAGGCAGTCACCCACCACCTGCCCCGAGGCTTCACCAACACCAACAACATGCACTGATGGAACCATGTGGCGGAAGAGCCAGCCCCCCGTGCTGGTGCGCATACTCCTGCTTCAGTGGGGAGGCTGTGGAATACTTGTCAGGATGCACCCCTGCACAACCACCCACCCTCAAAACCCTGCCCTCCCCCGCCCCCACCCACGCACCTGCTGGTGCGCATACTCCTGCTCCAGTGGCGAGGCAGTGGAGTATTTGTCGGGGTGCAGGCGCCGCTGCAGCGCCTTGTATTGCTGCTCCAGCTGCGGTAGCTCCAGGTCAAAGCGCGGCTCGCCTCTGCAGGTGTGGTAGGGTGCATGGAAGAGTAGGAGCGATGAATGGGACAGAGAGATGGGTGCCAATGGTGCTGGCGGTGGCTGCGGCAGCAGATGAGGAGGGGAACTCAAGCTGCCTGGGAGGTGTGTAGCGGCACTGTGCAGCTGCCCATCGCACCCAACCGCCCGCCACTGCTACGCCAGCCACCGCACAGGTCGCCACCTCAGCACCCCCTCACATGTCGAACACTTCAAAGTACTGTGGGTCCTCGCTGGCGGGCTGCACCGAATGGCACTCTGGACAGAAAAAGTAATCTGCCTGCGCCAGCACGGTGCCACACTGCCAGCACGTGCGCTCATACCGCCGCTGCTGCGGCTGCCCCTGCTGCTGCTGCTGCTGCTGCGCCGCTGGCTGCGCATTGTGCTGCGGCCGGCAGGTGTCGCTGATGCTGCGGGTAGGTAGCAGACAGTGCGCTGCTGGCAGGAGTGGCGCTGCCACTGCGCTGCCACCGCTGCCGCCGGTGGCGGCGGCGGCAACTGCTGCGGGTTGTAGCCAGGCCGCGCGGCTGCTGCTGCCTGCTACACATGCATCGCCTTCTACGCATCGCACACGACCGGCACCAGCCTGGCGCGCAAACCCAAGCGCTGTGAGGGCTGCTCGCCGCATTCTTCGCCTTGCGCTGCTACACAAGTCCCGACGTGAATTGAATCAATTCAGAGCACTAGCAGAGCGCTCGCCGTGCACCAAAGTTGGCAAGACCTCCAGTCCAGCTTGGCCAGCTTGTCTCTCACTTAGATAGTCGAGGCAGACTTATTGGGTGCTACACACGTTCTCAACACCTCACACTCTCGACGTTGTGATCGGCTTGCTGAGTGCACCCGCAGAGGCGCTGCCACCTTGCCGAATACACGCACTCCGACTATGCAGCGGCTCGCCTGGGGCCCTGGCGGCCTCACACTGCCTTCTCGAAGCCCACAATGCGCTGCAGCGTTGCCCTGCCCCGCACAAGCAGTAGCAGGGGCCAGCGGCAGCGGCGCCTGGCGGCGGCGGCGGCAGCAGCGGCAGGGCGCTGCCCAGCCGCCTGCCAGCCAAGCACTCCCAGTTCAGCGGCAGCCCCAGCGTGTGTGCTGCCGTGCCAGCAGCGGCAGCAGCACTGCTGCCGAGGCAGCGCAGCTGCTGGACCAGTTCTGGCTGGCTCAAGGGGTGATAGATGAGCAGCAGCGCAGGTGGGTGGGATGGGTGGGAGGCGGGACAGGGTGACCGGTCGGCTGCTGTTGGCCAGCACGCCGACAGGTATCACATAATATTAGGAAGCTATAAGTAGGCAGGATTGGATGTACGCATGCCACGTATTGTCTGGGTGCTTGCCAGTCAACCCCAAGCACCCCAGCTCATGGGTGGCATGACCCACCACCCACCTGCTGGTGCCGCTGCTGCCGCTGTTGGCCTATGCTGCAGGCAGCTGGTTGCGGCTGCGGGCAGCCTGCAGCAGCAGGGCAAAGCGGATGAGGATGAGGAGGTGTATAGTGAGCTGCAGCTGCCCTCCCTCAGCGCCGCCTGGTTCCTGGAGGCAGACGGCAGCAGCCCCGAGGTGGGAAGGCGGGCGGGCACAGCTTCCACACCCTGCATGGCTCAAAGGCACACATGCACCAAGGAGGATGCAGCAATGGCTTGCTTGGTACAATGCATCGCACTGCGTAGCGGAAGGGGTGCCTTTGCTGGGCGCAGGTGCCAGGGTGGCAAGCAGCAAGCAGGCAGGCCCTGCCAGGCAGGCACGGCAAGTGCAGGCTACGCCGGCACCTGCCCAAGCTCCCCCCGTGCCGTTTGCCCACGCACCCCCACCCTCGTCCGCCCGCCCCGTGCGCAGGTGGCGGCAGTGTCGCGCCGCATCCTGGCGCTGCAGCAGCTGCTGGGCGGCAGCGGCGTGGATGTGGTGTGGATGCTGGTGCGGGAGCCGCGCCTGCTCAGTGCCGACTTCCGAAGGTGGGGCAGGCAGAAGCACAGTGCACCTCGCTTCACCTTGGCCTTGCATGTTGGGTTGGATGGCGGGTTGGGAGGCAAGACCGAGCAATGCCTCGCCAAGCCCTGCTTACCAGGCAGGCGTGGAATACAGGACAGGGTAACGTGTGTGCAGGGCCAAGACAGCACATTGTTTCAGCGGCTGCGCCGTCGCGCCCGGCGAACCCGGCTGCCGCCAGCTGTCCCGCCGCCCTCTCGCTGCCCTCCGCTGCCCACCCTTGCCTTCACATGCATCCCACCTCTCCGCCCCTCCTCTGCTCGCTGGCCCATGCTGCAGCATCACGCAGCGCCTGTTTGACATGAAGCTAGCAGAGGGGTCAGAGGGGCTCAACGTGGTGCAGCTGGTGGAGCAGCAGCCCGCCCTGCTCCTTGCCGGCGGCGCAGGGGTGTCCAGCGGCGGCGAGGAGACGGCAGCGCAGCGCCTGCAGGCCTGGCAGCACGGCCTCGTCAGCGACAGCTCACCCGAGTGGGCCCGGCGGTACCAGCAGCTGCAGCAGTACAGCGAGCGGTACGGCGATGCCCACGTGGGCTTTAGAGATGGGGACGATCCTGAGCTGAGCCGGTGGGCTGTCAAGCAGCGGAGTGAGCACAAGAAGGGGCAGCTGGATGAGGGGCGGCAGCAGGCGCTGACAGCTGCCGGGTTTGAGTTCGACGCTGAGCTGGCCGAGTGGCTGCGCTGGCTGAACGAGATCAAGGCTTTCCAGCAGCGGGAGGGGCACTGCCAGCCGCACCCGCTGGCGCACCCCAACGGTGAGGCCTGCTGTGCCTGCTGTGCCTGCTGAGGTGGCTGAACCAGGCGGCTGGGTTGGGAGCGGTGCTAAGCCGGCATGCAGAACCCTGCAGCACATGCACAGGCATGCAAGGCAGCGCCAGCATGCTGGAAGGCAATGTGCCAGTGCTGCCTTGGCCTAACTTCAATTCAGTGTCCGTATTCCAATGCACCCCCCCCCTTGGCCAACATGCTCCCCCCTCTTCCTGACCCCCCCCCCAGGTCATCCGTCCAGCCCTCTCTGCACCCCTCTTCCTGCCACCCTCCCTTCCCATCACCCCTCCTGCCTCACCCCCCGCTCCCCGCCGCAGACTTCCTGCTGATCAACTGGTGCAGCGTGCAGCGCATCATGCGGCGTTGCAAGGTGCTGGCGCC
The DNA here is from genome assembly GCA_029339195.1 of Micractinium sp. NFX-FRZ. NCBI lineage: Eukaryota > Viridiplantae > Chlorophyta > Trebouxiophyceae > Chlorellales > Chlorellaceae > Micractinium > Micractinium sp. NFX-FRZ. Next base: position 49,123 of record JAPTJF010000360.1, on the reverse strand, counting down.
GGAGCGGGTGGCGCTGCTGGATGAGCTCGAGTTTGACTGGAGCGGTGCAGACCCGCTGTCCTAAACGAATGGCAGCACGGATGGCGGCGCTGTTTCCCCCCAGATTTGTGGCGCGGGTGAACGTGTCGGAAGAGCTTTGTGGGTTTGACTGCAGCGGCGCAGACCCGCTGTCCTAAAACCTCCAACAACGGAGCGCCGCCACCCTGCCATCGCCAGCAGCAGCAAGGACCTGCACCTACATCCCAGCCAGCTGTTGAACACGCTGACTTGCCCCTGTGGGGAGGCTCGCCCCAGTAGGCGTTGGCGCACTCACACACTTTCAGCTTTCATTCAAAACATTTGACCCACCCTGACCGCACCTCTGTTCTGTGACCGTGATCTCATCGCCTTCCGTCGCCCTCTGTTGTGATATCTCGAGTGTCTGACCACAACCTGCCCATCTGCCCCCCTCCGTTGTCTGTCTCCAGCTGCCGATTCAGATTCTTGCACCACGCCAGCGTCCCTGACTTCATGCCACATTGCCTCTCCCCCTGCAATCCAACACCCCCCTTCATCAATCTCGCTCAAATCGTTGTGAACTGGAGATGGCCAGGGGTGGCCGAGGGGGCAGCATGGCTGTCTCACATGAAATGGTGCGGCGGGCCGCGATAAGGTAGTAACAACAATGAGGGGGTGGAGCGGCCGTGCCTTCACGCATGCAGGCAGCAAAAACGGTGGGGAGGGCAGGGGGAAGGGGAGGCCTGCCACCGGCAGGCCGAATCCCCAACAAAAGGGAAAATGGGGGCAAGGGGGGGGCATGCCTTCAGAGGGATCAAGATCACTTGAAGGGTCGTTTGTTTATCACATGGAGGGGGGGGGACGGAGTGCACTGTCGGCTGCTCTAGCACGCACAATGATGAAAACAGGAAGCGGGAGAGGACAAGCACCGGGGGGGCTACACAACTCGACCACACACCGCTCAAGAGAGCAGCACCGGCAGCTGGCTGCGCAACTGCTTGCGGCGTGCAGTGCTGGCAGCACTGCCGGGCTGCCGCAGCCGTGCGGGCAAGCCGTACACCACTCCCACTGCCCGGCTATGCCAGCTGCCGGTGCCGCGGCGACTGCGGCAGCGCACACTCAAGCAGCGCCTCCAGCGCCGCTGCCCGCCCTGCCACGTCGTCAGCCCAGGCGCCCCGGGCCGCAGTGGTCAGCGTGGTGCTTGCGTGCTTCTCCACCCCGCGAGCCACCATGCACATGTGGGCCGACTCCACCACCACCAGCACAGCAGGGGCACCCAGGGCGGCGGCCACTGCAGGTACGCATGGGCAACAGGGGGGCAGATGCAGAGGCAGGGGTTGTTATGGTCTTGTTTGCTTGAAAAGAAGCGAGGTGGGTGGCAGGTTTGCACAGCGCACTGGCTGCTGGCCGGGCTTCCAGAAGCCAGCACCTGCAGCCGGCATCCACCAGCAGGCCCTGACAGCACCCCAGCACTGCCGCACCCCCGCCACGCCCCCGCCCACCCACCTGCGTCTGCCACCTGGTGCGTCAGCCGCTCCTGCACCTGCAGCCGCTTGGAGAACATCTCCACGATGTGCGCCAGCTCAGCGCGGCGACAGCTGGAGCCAGCCGCGCCGCCGCCAGCCGGCAGGTAGGCCAGCTTGAGCTTGCCGTAGAAGGGCAGCAGGTGGTGCTCGCACTGCGAGGAGAAGTGCGCGCTAAACGTCTGCACGCCCTCCTGCTGCCGCTGCTGCTGCCCGTGACGCTGCTGCTGCTGCTGCTGCGGGTTGCCCGCTGCCGCGCCGGCCGCCCCGTTTGCTGCCTCCCCCATGCCCAGGTAGAAAGGGACCTCTGCTGACATGTCATCTGAGCTGGCATCTGAGGGGTCAGGGGAGTGGTCATCCGGCGTGGGCGGCGCCAGCTCGGCACCTGTCACTGCCGTGGGGGAGCCCTCTGTGCTGCCCGCCTGTGCGTCGGCGCCACAGCCGCAGCCGCCGGGCAGCTGCATGCGGTAACCGGCCGTGGCGCTGAGCAGCCAGCTGGCGTAGCGCGCGGCGCCGCCCTTGAGCCCCTGCAGTGAAGGACGTGGTGCAAGGGGACAGAGGTCACGTCATCATCACACACACTGGGGGCGCTGCCATTCTGCCGTCAATTGAGCGGCCGTCCAGGCTGACCGGCCAGCACACCCCGCAGGAGCAGGCAACCCAAGCAGCAGCAGAAGTCAGGCAGGTACCCTGGTGGGCAGCGAGCCCAGCAGGCCCCAGTTAGCTGCAACGCCCAGGCGGGCAGGCAGGCAGGCAGGAAGGCAGCAACAGCCAGGCGCCCACCTTGCGCCCCGGGTCCTCCCCGCAGCTCTGCAGCAGCGTGTTTGCTGCCGCAACCATGCCGCTGTTGCGGCTACCCGCCGCTGGCAGCAGCTGCCCCTCTGCGCCCACCGCTGCTGCCGCCGCCTCTGTTGCCCCGCCTTGCTGCTGCTGCTGCTGCTGCTGCTGCTGCCCATCCACCGCCGCCGCTGCTGCTCTGCCATCGGCGCACGTGCAAAAGGTGGCCGCAGCGGGCGCAGCGCGGCCGCCCAGGCGCAGCAGCGCCAGGAATTCTGCCAGGTGTCCCGACCCAGGCTCTTGGAAGCAGCCTGTGGCCGAGCTGCTGAGCTGCGCAGCGGGCGCTGGCCCCGTGCCCAGGTGCACCGCCTGCACCACCGCCGCCACGCCGCGCGCCTGCACCTCTGACTGCACCGCCGCCACCAGGCGCGCCGCAAACTGCTCCTGCGTCTGCAGCCGCGCTGCCAGGCACTTGGTGACTCGCGCCAGCTTGGACAGGCCCAGCACCACGCCCTGCTGCGGCACATATGCAATGTGGCACCGCCCGTGGAAGGGCAGCAGGCTGTGCTCGCTGAGCGCCGCAAAGGTGATGTCCCGCACAACCACCAGGCCATCCGAACCGGCGGCCACAATTGGTTCATGGAAGAGGGCGGTGCCAAAGGCGCTGCGGGCACAACACGGGGAGAGGGATGCAGGAGAGGGTGCAAGTGAGAGGGTGGGTGAGGAGCAGCTGGCGTGAGGAGCAGGGCCATGGGTAAGGTGCATGGGCGGGGTGAGGAGGGGAGGGGATGCACATTGGGGGCCCTGGGCGAGCAGTAGCAGCGGGGCTGCAGGTGCGGCGGCTCGCACGGAACACGTGTCGTGCGCTCACGTCTTGCACTCCTGGCGATAGCCGCGGGTCATGTCCAGCCAGGCCTTGGCCACGCGCTGCATCACGGTAATGCGGGCAGGCGGAGGGAGGAGGGCTGTAAGCAGGTCATGCAGGAAGCCAGTGGCTCGCACAAACACGCCAAGCGGGAGGCGGCGGCGGCGGCGGCAGCGCGCACGCTGCACTGGAGCACCACGCCCGCTTACCCGCGGAGTGTCAACCAAACCTTCGCGCTCAGGATCCTCTCCTACGCCTACCAGCAGCTGGTGCACTGCCGCCTGCATAGTGCCAAGCTGCTCTTCCGGCAGCCCCTCTGCCGCGGCGGGCATTTCTGCCAGGCTATCGCAGTGGCACAGGTGCTGCACAACCATAGCTGTAGCGCGGCGCCCGCGGTTGAACTGTGGAGAGCTTGTGGGTAGGCTCACGCCATGCAAGGCGCCCGGAGCCGCTGTTTGTGGGTTGCGTCGAGCTGTTGCGGGGAAGATGATGCGACATGCAATGCGCGCAAGGAGAGTCACAGAGCTAAGACAGCATCTGGCGGCTTTCCAGCTGGCGGCGCCGCCTCAGTAGCTGTGGCTCTTGCTCGCCGCGCAAGCTGTGGACACACGTGTTGTCAAGCAATCAACCCGCATTTAGATGGTGATTTTGACCGTAACGAGTGTGATTGCAGACAGGTGTGCACTCGTTCGTGCCAAGTTGCCGGCGCTGCTCGCTTCCGTTGCTGGAGCGTGCGTCACTTTCAAGCTCTCAGGGTGTATAGGGGAGCTTTGGCCCAAAAATCGCATAATAACTGTTGTGATTGACACTGTTTGTGGCCATCCCAAATATGTGTGATCTGCTGGCATCTGGGGCACCTGCCGGTGAGCGGCACGCTGTGCCGCACCCGCCCGGCACAGCAGGCGGCGCCTCAGCTTGAAGTTGGACTTGCGCAGCACGCCTGCTCATTGATCTTTTTGCAACTTGCACGCCCTCATGGAGGTGGAAGGATCGACAGCGGCCCCAAAACTCCTGGCACAGCACATCCAATCCGCGGAGCCCGTGGAAGGCGGCTTCCAGCTCGGCTCGCTGCCCGTTTTCGACCGCGTGTGGGTGCAGGTGCGCATTGGGATCGCCAGCCAGCTCACCGCTTATGTCAGCCGCCCCGCCACCTCCCCGCTGCCCCACCGCTCCCGCCTTGCTCGTTGCGGCTCTTTGCCCCGATCACCAACCCGCCTGGCACATCAAAGTATCATTCAACCTTCTGGTAACCATGTGCAGGGAACGGTACTGCAGAAGCTGGCGGGCGCCCTCAAACTTGAGGACGGCACCGGCACGGTCGACGTGGTGGCGCCCGCGGCAGCCAGCAGCGGCGGCACCCCTGGGCTTGAGCTGGGCAGCGTGCAGCCCGGGGACTACGTGCTCGTGGTGGGCAAGCTGCTGGGGCGCCAGCAGGGTGGGCGCACGCTGCTGCACATCAAGGCGCACAAGGTGGGTGCTGGCGGTGCGGGGATGCCGGGCACCTGCCGTGCCTCTGCCAGCAGCCAGGCAGCTCGTCCGTGCAACTGAGCTAGCCCAAGCTGCCAATGGCATTCTACATTGCTGCCCCTGATGTTGGCCAGCAGAACCCTGCCTATCGCGCCAGCCAACACCCGGTCCCACCCCACCCATGCTCCTCCCACCCGCCTGCCTGCCTGCCTGCCCGCCCACCTGCAGCTCCTGAACCTCACCCAGCCATGCCGGGAGGCGCGCACCGCGGAAGACGCGGCGCATGCGGAGGCGGCAGTGACACGCCGCATGATGCAGTGGAACCTGGAAGTGATAGAGCTGCACCGGGTGCTGGAGGCGGCTGTGGCGGCCAGCTGAGTGTCAGCACCCACCAAAGCAGCGGCGGTGGCAATCGCAGCACCCAGCTGAGCACCCAGTGGGGCTCGATGAGCACAGCAGCCCAGGCAGCGGTGGCAGCGTCGGCACCGGCCAGCACCACTGCAGCCTCCAGCCACCTCCATGTGCAGCGGCAGCCGAGGGGGCGGCAGCGGGCAGGCGCAGCGGCAGTGCGACATGCGCTGCTGGCAGCGTGCGTGCTGGGCCTGGTAGCAGGCGCAGCAGGCAGCCCCGGCGACCAGAGCTGGGCTTTCCAGCGCTGCACCAGCCAGTGCCAGCGCACCGGCTGCGCCAGCTTGAGCACGGCGGCAGCAGCAGCGGCGCCAGCTGGTGAGACCCGGCGGTACTGCAGCCTGCTGTGCCACGGAGGCAGCAGCAACAGCAGCGATGGCAGCGGCCGCAGTGATACGCACGTTGCCCCGCTGGCGCTGCGGCTGTGGCGCTGGGACTGTGCTGCCGACTGTGCCTACCTGTGCATGTGGCAGACGGAGGCCAGCTGGCCAGCGGGCACAGCAGTACAGAAGTACAGTGGCAAGTGGCCCTTTGCGCGGGTGCTGGGCATGCAGGAGCCGGCCTCTGTGCTCTTCAGCCTGCTCAACCTGGCAGCACATGCGCACTGCCTGCTGCGCTTCTCCCGCCTCTGCCGCCGCCTGCGTGATCAGCGGGATGCGGCGCAGCGGCTGAACGGCACAAACGACGTCAGTGGCAGCGGCAGCGGAGACCGTGCGCCCACTGTGGCCGGCTGTGGAGCCAGCGCAGCTGCAGCGCTGCCCCAGCCCTACCCCTGTGCCTGGCTGTGGGCCGGCTACATGGTGCTTTCTATCAACGCCTGGCTCTGGTCTGCCGTGTTCCACAGCAGGGACACCCGGCTGACGGAGCGGCTCGACTACTTTTCCGCCGCCCTCCTCATCTTTTTCAACCTCTTCCTCTCCCTGGTGCGCATCCTGCGCCTGCGCTCGGTGGCAGCACAGGCCGCCGCCGCCGCCCCGCTCCTCCTCTTCCTGGCCTCCCACTTCCGCCACATGCTGTTTGTACTGTTCGACTACGGATACCACGTCAAGGTGTGCATCGCAGCGGGCGCAGCGCAGTCGCTGCTGTGGCTGTGCTGGGCCGCGGCGTCGGCACCGCCGCCGCCCGGGCGCCGCTCGCTCCTTGCCTTCATGCTGCTGGTCAACGCCTGCATGGCGCTCGAGGTGCTGGACTTTCCACCCCTCTGGCATGCTCTGGATGCCCACTCCCTGTGGCATGCCGCCACCGCTCCCCTGGCGTACCTGTTCTATCAATTCATCTCTGCTGACGTCACCGCTGGCTGGCAGGCGGCCGGCGCCCCGCCCAAGGCCAAACACTTGTAGCTGCATTTCTGCCGACACCCTCAGTGCGTGTGTACACGAGAGCATGCATGCACGCATGTTAACACATACGATCTTCAACATTTCGCTACAACAGGCACAGGAGGCGCGGCATGAAACGCATACAGGGGATCCCTGGGGGACAGCGGGTGACCACGGAGTGGGCTGGCAGCCGGCCACATCTGCCGCCTTGCTGCTGCCGTTCTCAGTTGTGCTCTTGCATACTTGTTGGCATACTCCAGGCATACAACCCCCTCTATGCTCGCCGCAGCAGCACTCAAGGCTTCAGCTCGTCAGCGGCCCCCTTCACAGAGTCCTCCACCTTCTTGCTGGTGTCATCAACCTTGGCCTGGGCGCGCCCGCTCGCCTCCCTGGCGTCGCCCTGCAGCCAGGGTGGGTGGGCAGGCAGCGGAGCAGGCAGGGTGGGGTAAAGGAGAGCGAGTGGGGGTGGAGAGGAGGGCTCTGCACCCCTCTTTGATCTGTGGATGATCTGGACTGCACCGTGCAGCGTTGCTGAGCTGGTGCCAGGTCAGGCCGGCCTCAGAGGGCCGAGTGCAGTACCCCGGACACTCCCAGCAAAGTGTCCCGCAAACAACGGCGTGCCGCTGTTGGGCACAACATGGGTACTCTGCCACCATGCTGTCCTGCCGCATGGGCATACGCGCACACAGGTCCCAGCCGTGCACGCCACTCATTGTAGCGACTAAATCGCACACGTGCTCCATTCCCAACCCCTTGGCCCAACCCAACCCACCTGGAGCTCCGAAACCTTTTCAGAGGCCGCATCTGCCAGCTCCTGAGCCTGGCCGGAAGCCTCCTCGCTGACATTCTGCAGCGGGAAGAAAGCAGGAGGGAGGGTAAGGTAAGGCCTGTGGCCCACCGAGAGTATGTTGCCTGGGCCCAGTGCGGCGACGTCAGGTGCTAAGACGCACGGCGGGCTGGCGCTCTTGCCGACTCAGTCGGAAGTTCCCTGCCCCGCCCGGCAAGGGCGCGCTCGCCTTGACAAACACTCCCCAGGTGGTGGGCACGAGCTTCTCGGGCCTCTCGCGCACCCTGGCCGTGCCGCGCAGGTCCTCCCCCATCTCTTCAGCGGCCCCCTTGCCGCTCTCCGCCACGTCAGCGGCCCGACCCTTGGCGCTCTCCGCCACGTCAGTGGCCCGCCCCTTGGCGCTCTCCGCCACGTCAGCGGCCCGCCCCTTGGTGCTCTCCGCCGCGTCGGCTGCGGTCCCCAAGACGCTCTCCGCCACCTCCACAGCCGTGTCCTTCACGCCCTCCGCCAAGCCAACGGCGGTGCCCTTGACAATCCCCGCCACCTCAGCGGCCCGCTGCTTGGCGCCCTCCATAGCGCCCTGGGGCAGCACAGGAGGGGGCAGAGTGGCAGTCAGTGCATCGGTTGAGGTGCCACAGAACACATGCACACCTACTGCCCACTAGCTAAGCTGCCCCCCCAGCCCTGGTCCGACTGTTTAAAGCCCCGCGTTGGAGCTGCCTTTACACCAGCCATTCTGCCTTTGCCCTGTTGTTCTTTAAACCCAAATCCGACCCTGCTGCTTCCCAGCGTCAAACGTTCACTCCGCACCTTGGCCCCGCATTGGACATCCGCATGAAACCCACACCTCTGCACTGCTCCGCCCACCGGCTCTAGTAAGAACTCCACCTCTCCCCAGCGCTCCCCTCACCTTGGCGCTGCTCTCCACATCAGCCAGCCTGTCCTCCGCCCTGGCCTTGGCATGCGCAGCGCTCTCACGCGGGTGCTGCAGCCACGGGCAAGGAGGTGGCAGCAGGGGGCAGGCAGAGGGGCATGTTTCGGGGAGTAGCTCAGGGTTGGCAGCTGGGGGCAGGCAGGGAGGGGTGCCTGGGCAGCGGCGACAGAGGCATGCCGTGAAATCGACAGTGGGCCGGCAATCTGAGCCGTGGGTGCCTGGGCAAATAATGCCAGCGTGGTTGGTCTGAACACTGCGCACGTGTTGGGCTGCTAGCCCGGCCGCACCTCAGCCACCTCGCTCACTTCTGCAGCACAAGCAGGTGGGGCCGGGGGCACACGCATGTCAGGCCTTTCTCTGGGGGGATCGCGACAGCGGCCCGGTGCCATGTAGACAGACGTTGCGTGCTCAGCAGGGCCTGGCGCGCGTAAGGCCGAGCCCTGCCCCGGCACTACTAGTCAAAGCAGGCCTTCCCAGCCGCCCTTACCCGCAGCAGCCTCCTTAACCGTCTCCTTCACACGGTGGGCGGCGTCGCTGCAGGGGCAGCCTTGGGGGGAGGAGGTGGCAAACGCGTGACGACAAGTGCGCAGAGGACGCCTGGTGCACCTCAGACCTGCCTCACTGGCTGCCCGGACAGCTGCCTGAGCTGCATGGCCGCGGGCACACGCCTGCAGAATGAGTTGAGGGCGATGCGCCCGTCCTCACGCCAAACCGCCTGCGCAGCAGCACACCGGCCCTCACCTGACCGCCTCCTTGACTGCATCCAGCCCGTGCTTGGCCTTGTCAGCCAGGGACTCGTCCTGCAGGCAGTGAGGTGCATGGGTGTGTGGCTGGGCGAGAGCCGGGGTGCCAGCTGGCAGCAGGAAGACGGGCAGGCACAGGAGTGGACCAGACGGCGGGCAGGAGGCGCCACCCTGAGCAGGTCAGTGTGGCAGGCAGGCAGCGTGGCGAAAGCTGTGAGGAGCGGAGCCACACCGGATGGGCGCAAGGGCTCTGCTCCCAAGCGGCTGTGCCTGAATCCAGAGCCCTCCGGTCTGGGCCGGCGCGTCAACCTTGCCCACCCCGCGCCGGCAGCTGGCCTTGTCCTCACCCCTGCTGCAGCCCGCACTGCCAGGCGGCCAGCTCGGCGCTGCGGCTGTGTGCGAGGCACCAGCACTGCTGCTGCTGGGGCTGGGCGGGCCAGGGCGAGCCGCATGGTGGGCGGGCTGGTTGTCTGTCTCGGGAGCAACTGGGCTCTTGTTGGCAAACGAAAAAAGAGGAGCAGACAGCAATGGAGGCAGTTTGCGAGCCAACGAGGCACTCCCGACACCGCAGCTGCTGTGCTCGACCATGCTGAGTCACCTCACACAATGCCGAGGGAGCGGCGCTGGCGGACAGGGGCAAAGCCGCTTCTCTTGTCGATGCTAAAAGCGTAGAGCGTCCTGCTGTCAGCATGCCTTGAGTTTGGTTTACAATTGGGCATGTATGCATGCATGTAAGCATAGGTCAACAACCGCTTGACGGGTGCAGCGAGCCCGCTCGAGACGCAACATAAAGGGAAGGCAGTGAGATGCATAGGTGGGAGGCCCAGCAGTTAGTCTGCTGCCCCCACCATTGTTTAGTTTCCTCTCAAAGTACTGTGCCCCGCTGTGCCTGTTGTGGGGGTGTCATTTGGCTTGGCACTAGGCAATTCAGCGCTTCAGCTCGTCAGCGGCCCCCTTCAGGGAGCCCTCCACATTCTTGCTGGTGTCATCGGCCTTGGCCTGGGCGCGCCCGCTCGCCTCCTTGGCGTCGCCCTGCAGACACGCGTGTGGGCCCAGGCAGGTGCGGGGTGAGGAGATTGGCAGGCAAGGAAGGGGAGGCGGATGCCATTGAGCTTAGGCAGCAGCTGAGATTGCGCCTGCCCCACGCTGTGCCTGCCCGGTGCCATGCGGGGGCTGACCTGGCGCTCAGCTGCTTAGTGCCAGCTCAGCTCAGGAGGTTCGGTACCCCGGGTGAGGATCCTGCGCGCGGGGGCGCCCGGCAGCCACGATCTGGGCCACACCACCTCTAGCAGCGCACAGGCCTGCCACGCAGCGAGAAACCGCTCGAAAGCGTGCCAGCACGCAAAGCATTAGCCTGTCCTTCTTCTGCCTCCCGAGTGACGTTCGCACAGCAAACCGTGCCGGCCTGTGTGCCCCACGGCCCCACTGTGGACAAGTAACCCACCTTGAGCTCCGAGAACTTCTCTGAGGCCACGTCAGCCACCTCCTGGGCGCGGTGGGAGGTGTCATCGCTCACATTCTGCAGCAGGCAGCGGCAGCGGGGAGGCAGGCGGGGCGGGCAGGTCGGGCAGGCCGGGCAGGGCGTCGGGGGTCCCGCCAGGCAGGCACAGCAGCATGGCATTGGCAGGGCGCCGCGCCAGGCACAGGTGCTGAGAACCAGCACAGCGCTCTGCCAGACGCCCACGCCTACACAAGCGTTTCTCTCTCAAGTCGTGGTCGCAAGCACTCGGGCCTCTCGCGCACCTTGGCCGCGCTGCGAGTCTTCTCCCCCACCTCCCCGGCGGTCCCCTTGACGTTGTCCGCCACGTCAGCGGCACGCCCCTTGGCGCTCTCTGCCGCGTCAGCGACGCCTCCCTTGACGTTCTCCGCCACGTCAGCGGCGCGCTGCTTGGCGCTCTCAAAGGCACCCTGGGGCAAAGGGAAGGGATGAGGAGGGAGGGGGGGGGAGGGAAGCGGGAGGAGTGGTGAGCAGCAATAGACGAGTGGCCACAGCTGGGACCGCTGCTTGGCGGTCTGCGCGGATTCAAGGGGGGGGGGAGGTGTGAGTGACAAGAGCCAGAAAGGGCGTAGGTGCGTGCGAAGAGATGCAGTTGAATAGGGGAGGCAGGTCTCAGAAGGAGAGCTGTGTTTGGAATGCAAGGGCAGTTCTTTGCTTGAAAGGGTCTCGGGGCGCTGCACTCGCAGACATGACGATGCACGCAGGCAGGCGAGCAGGCAGGCGGGCAAGCGGGCGAGCAGACGCGCAGCGCTTGTGCTACCAGCCCCCCGGCCCCCACCCCCGACTGCAGTACCCACCTTGGCGCTTCCCTCCGCATCGCCCAGGGTGTCCTCCACATTCTGCTTGGCATAGCCAGACTTCTTGCGGGCCTCCTGCAGGGGAACGACAAGCAAGGTTAGTGTGCACCGAATCGGAGCCAGCCACTGGCTAGGCTGGCGAGAGAAGGCGTGAGAGAAAAGCGCGTGCTGACGCCAGGCGAGCAGGCCAGGTGCCGCTTCTTTTCCCCCAAATTAACCCAGGGCGGAGCAAGCGTATGCCCACTCAATCAACCAGCAGGCTGGTGGGTAGAGTTGTTGCCCAGGCGGCCGGCCAGCACACAGGCCGGCCAGCACACAGGCCGCCCTACCCACCCTCTCCCAGGTGTCCAGCCAACACACAGGCCGGCAGATGCACAGGCCAGCCAACACACACGGGCCGCCCCACCCACCTTCTCGGTGTCGCTCAGCATCTCGCGCACATCTGCAGTGGGTGAGAAACAGGGGCAGGGGGGGGCCTGATGTTGCTCGTGTGCTTGCTTGGTTGCTTGCATGCGGAGCTCTTGCACCCTGAACTGCCAAGGGGTCTCTGCCGTGTCAATCAACCAATCAACGTGTTCTGTCACAGAGGAGTTGGAGTTAGGAAAGCAAGGTAAGCCTGCCCGCCTGTTCGGACTTAGGAAAGCAAGGCAAGCCTGGCCGCCTGGCTTCTCACCGGAGGCGGCCTCCGACACCGTCTCCTTCACATTCTGGGCGGCATCGCTGCAGGCCAGAGGAGGAGGCCAGAGGGAGGGGGGTAGGGTCAGACATGGTGTGCAAATGTTGGCGAGGGCTTGCTGCTGTTGGTGAGGGCTTGCTGCCTGGGTGTGCGGGTGCCCGCCAGGCCTCCGCAGCCCGGGATCTGCCGAATAGTAGTGGCCGTGCCGGGGCGGCGCCCGCCCACCCACACACCCACAGACTCGCCCACGCGCCCACCGCCCACCCACACCCCGCCCCACCCGACAGCGCCCTTCACAGAGTCGAGCCCCTGCTTGGCCTTGTCAGTCAGGGACTCGTCCTGCAGGCAAAACAGGTGGATGCGCATGGGGGGCAGGCAGGAGGGTGGGCAGGCGAGCGGGTGCAGCACAACGGGCGTGCGGGAGTGGTGGTAGACAATGGGCGGGTGCGGTGGAAGGCAGGCGGGCACGCAAGCCAAGCGTGGTTAGGCAAAGCACATGTGAATTGGGGAATCAGAGTGAGGCAGAGAGGAGGGCCTTTTGCGTGCCTCAGCGCTGAGCCAAGGTGCCCAGGAAGCTGCGTGAGTGGTACCCGCAAATCTGGCCCGAGCCGGCGGTGCATCAACCTTGCCACCCCGCCAGCCCCCCTGCCTCCACCACCCCCCTGCAAGCTCACCCCAGTCGCAGCCCGCACCGCCAGGCGGGCTGCCCGCAGAGCGGAGCGTGGAGGCTGGGCGCGAGCCGCCACAGCTGGGGCCGGGCGGGCGAGGGTGAGTCGCATGGTGAACATGGTTGCGAGGGCTGGTGGTCTGTGGAGAGGCTGGGCGGTTGCTGGCAGGGGCAGGCTGGGAGGCACGTAACAATGACAGCAGAGAGGGCCAACAAGCGAGTTTTGGGCGCCATCATCAGGCTGACAAGGCGCTCCCATGCCGAGAACCTGGTGATTGTGCCTGCCACTCCTTTCTCTCGCCCTTCGTTAGATCTGCTTGTTCTGCCCTCTTTGCACACTGACAACACCCCTGCTTCCCATCCAAGGCCAGAGAGAGCACCGCAGTCTACCCAGCAACATGAAGCTTTCGAGGGCAGCGCCCCTGCTGCTCCTCGCCCTGCTAGCTGTGGGATCACATGCGGCCAAGAAGGTAAGTCGTCAGGGACTGCTTGGCGCAGCGCTGCTGCAGGGTCCGTGCCGGGGGAGGGTCTGCCGCCCCCGCCAGAGGCAACGGGCCAGCTTCCCCGCGGCGCCAGCGAGCAGTGTCCGGAACCATGCTCACTTAGCTGCCTGGCTGTGACCCCCTGCCCTCAGGCCGACGAGGAGAAGGCGAAAGGTATGGCTGGGTGGGCCCACGACAAGGCGGAGGCTGTGCTTGGCGCTGTGAAAGAGAAGATTGGCTCGGGTTAGCAGCCGCCCGCCCGCCCCCCTGCCTGCCGCACAACGCCCGCCCGCCCTGCCCGCCTGCCAGCACCAGACTACCTCGTGTGCGCCACGCGTGCCAGGCAGTGGCACCTCGGCAATCCCTTCAGGCGGTGCTTGCCAACCTTGCCGGGACCCCTCGTCTCTCACCCACCCATCGCGCCTCTTGCCCGCCCTGCCCGCCCTGCCTGCAGAGTGGGGCGGTGCCAAGGTTGAGGAGGCTGAGCTGCAGATGCCCGGCGGCCCCGAGGAGATCGAGTACGTGCGCGTGCGGGCCAGGGGAGGCGCCAGCGCCGAGTCCGGCGAAGAGAGTGGCTGGGATGCGTCACACCCCAAGTGAGTGATCAAGTGAAGAAGACTGGGAGGGAGGGAGGGAGAGAGCGGGACAAGGGCATGTCTGGAGTGGCAGGCACGAGTTTGTGAAGGGCGGAAGTGCGTTGTTTGGTTCGGGCAGGGAAGTGCAACGCCTGCGCAGCTCGGGGCGCCCATCCAAGGCCTGTGCCTCCAGCCCGCCGCGCCTGCGCAGGGCTGGCGGGAGGGAGGAGGGCGGGGAGGCGGGGAGGCACCATCACCACGACAGCGAGGGCCCCAGGGAGGCGTGGAGGCACATGGTGCATGACGTGAGGGATCCGCATGATTGGGACCCGAGGACAGAGGAAGAGTATGAGCATTCGGAAGCTGTGCGGGCCACGCTGCGGCAGCGGTGAATGGCCAGGAGGGGACGGGTGGAAGGGAGAGGTGGATGGTGCTGTGGGCTGGGACCTAAACTGCTTGCCTGCATGGGCACCGAAGCACAGTGTGTTTGCAGGAAAAGTGGTACGCCCCGAGGGGAGCCGCTGCCTGCACCACGGCACTCGTCTTTTCCCGATACCCTGCAGGCCAGCGGCGCTCTGTGTAGCCGCTGAGACACAGGTCCTGGTCTCTAGACACCACCACATGTCCATCCCCCCACCCTCTGCTTCAAATTTCCGTCGCTCGCTCCCCCTGCAGGCCCAGCGGCATCCTGACCCGCACCTGGGACAGCGTGAAGAACACTCTGGGGCTGGCCAAGGACAGCGCCGCAGAGGCGGGCCAGCAGGTGGGGATGTGTGGTCGTGGTGCATGGATGAGCTATGAAAGCAGGCGGTGTCAGAGGTGGATGGTGAATGAGCCGTTCGTGAGGAGTGAGCCTCGCTCAGAGCGGCGGGCTGAGCGCCCAGGCGCGCGGCACCCTTGCTTTCCCCCTGCATGCAGCGCGCTGCCATGCAGCATGCCTGCTCATCACCTCGGTGCCTCCTCCACTCCCCTCCCCAACACCCAGGCCACCGACGCCGTCGGCGGCGTGGGGCGCTACGCCTACGACCAGGCTGCTGGGCTGAAGGACTCTGCTGGGAGGACGTGGGATGAGACGATGGACGCCGCCTACAGGTGAGCACAGGGCACTTTGTGCCTTGTCAGGGCTGTGTTTGGAAGGGTCGGAGTGCCAACCGTAACAACTGGTAAGGGTGTTTTGTAGGTTGTGTCATGTGCCCATTTGTCTAGTGGGGGAGAGCGCTGCTGGGCAGACCTGGGGACGCAAGCGACCGCGGAATCCCGCTGACAGCGAGTGTACAGGGTGGAGTGGCAAGGGGCGGGGGCCTGCGCGCCCCTCCATTGAGTCCCGCAACTTCATTGCCCCCCCAACCACCCCCCCGTGCCCCTATACTACATCTTGCCCCACATCTACGCCTGCCCCCGCCCTGTCCTCCCTCCTCCCAAAAGGAACTGAGGTTATTGTGACCCTTTCCCCCTCTGGCTTACCCTCATCCCTCCACCGACTCTTTACACCATCTCCCCCGCTTTCTTCCCCCCTCCCCCTCCCACCAGGAACTGGGAGTCCACAAAGACCAGCAGCAAGCAGAGCTGGGATGATGTAAGCAAGCAGGGGAGGGGTGCCGGGATTTCAGGGCAGGGTGGGGCTGTCTGCTGGTGGGTGTGCTTCCGGAACGACGGGGGGAGCTCTGCAGGCGAGGGGAGGCGGCCGAGAGTGAAAGGAGCAGTGGTCAGGTTTGAGGGTGTTGGGTGCCAATCGTGCTGGCACCTGCTGACTGCCAACTCCTGCTTCCTGCTGTGCCCCCCCGCAGGCCAAGCGCGCCGCCTGGGACCAGTGGGCCGCCACCGTCTCCTGGCCACGCCGCACCCTGCAGGCCACAAAGGTTGGGGGGCTGGCCGGGGAATGGGTGGAAGGGTCTGGGGAGGCAAGGGGGGTTGGAAGGGGTGCATGGGGGGAGGCAGGCAAAGACGAGGGCGGGTTGCAAGTCGTGGCGCCCGTTCCGGCGTCTGTGCCGGGTATTCTTCCTGCGGGCAGCCAGCCAGAGGAGCCAGCCGCTTCCTGCCCGGCTACCGGCTTCCATCAGACACACACTCCCACCTCATGCTGGCTGCCCACCTCTCCTGCACACCACCCGCAGGAGGCGATGGAGGGCGCGGCCGGCTCCGTGGCCGACGCCGCCCGCGGCGCCGCCGGGGCCACCGCCAACGCCGCCCAGGGCGCCGCCGACAGCGTGTCCGGCGCCGCTGGGTGGGCCGCCGACAAGGCTCGTGACAGCTGGTACAGCACCCTGGCCTCTGCCTACTCAACCTGGTACTCAACCAAGGACACCAGCAAGCAGGTGGGGTGGTGTTTGGTACAGCACAGCACATTGGGTTAGTTCAGGTTTTGTCAGTGTGCTGCTGCCAATTCTCAACCAGGCACTGACCAAGGACGCCAGCAAGCAGGTAGGTTGGTAAGGTCGGTAGACTGACAACTAAGCACAAGGTTCCGTGGGGCTGCTGCCAGTTCTCAGCCTGGTATTCGACCGAGGACAGGTTGGCGGGTTGCATAGCAGCATTGCACATCGGGGGTATGCTAGCACCCATTGCGGTTATTTGGCTGCCAGAAACAATTCTCTGCCTGCCTGCCTGCCTGCCTGCCTGCCTGCCTGCCCCTCCCTGCCCTGCAGACCTGGGAGGACGCCAAAAAGGCGGCCTGGAAGACCTGGAAGGTGAGCGGGCGGGGGTGGTGCTGCTTGGGTGTGTGTGGCATGGGGCCTGGGAGGAAGCCTATGGCACAGCCCACACGCATGCAACGACCCAGGCATTCTCTTGCACACCCTTGCCGTTGGCCTGCCCTCCCTTCACGCTGCTGTCACTGGCCTGCCTGCCTGCATACATTCTCCCTGTGCAGTGCCTGCCCCCGTGCTCTTCCTCTGCTTGTGATTCCTGCTCCTTTTGAGAGAGCCGAGGACACGGCGTACAAAATCGGATGCCAAATGTGATGCACGCCAGCACCGCCTGACCTACCTTCGCATCCTCTCTTGCTGCGCCACCTGTTTGCCTCCATGCAGAGCGCGGAGGGCAGGGCCCACAAGGGGTACGACTACGCCAAGGACGCCACCGGCTCCGCCTACGACACCGCCCTGCAGACCGCCTACGACAACTGGCAGGCAAGGCAGGGAGGGAGAGTTTATTGGGCAGTGAGGGGGACAGGCGGATGTGCTGGGGCGGGAAGGGCGAGGTGGTAGGGGAGGGCACACAGCTTGCGTGCTCCAGCTGGCATGCAGCTAGCCAGCTGTTTGGGCATGTGCATGATGCCGGCGGTAGAGTTCCGGCTTGAGCCGGCTCCCCGCCTGGACTCCCCTTCCTCCCTTGTGTACTCCTCTTGCTCCGCCCCCTTTTCAGCCCCTGCAGTGCCCACGCCGCCCTCCGCGCACCCTGCCCTTTACCTCGCCATGTGATCACCTGTGCCCCTCCCCCTCCCCTGCCCTGCAGCGCACCAAGGACACCAGCGGGCAGACGTGGGACGCCGCCCGCGACACCTTCTACTCCACCTGGCGCTCCACCCACCGCTCCTGGGACGACGCCATGGGCACCGCCTGGGACCAATGGCAGGTGGGCCAAGCAATCCACAAATTGAGGGCGGCAGGGAGTGGAGTGTGGGGAATTGGGCAGGTGGCAGTGGAGAAGCAATGTGGGGAAAAGGGGCACAGTGGCAAAGGTGTGAGGGTGTGCTGACCCCCCACCCCTTCCTTGCTGCCTCCGCTCCTCTGGCACGACTGCCACCTCGGCCCTGCCCTTTCTTCTCATACCATTCCTCTTCCATGCCACTTGTGTGCCCCTTCCCCCTGCAGGACACCAAGGACAAGACTGGCGAGGTGAGGCGGGCGGGCGGGCTGGGGCACACCGTGGGGCGTGCTCAAAGTTGTGCCAGCAGGGCTTCTTGTGCAGGCAAAGCCGCCCCGACAATGCGCCAACATCCTGCAGGCTTCCCGGCAGCTTCCGAGCAAACCATTGGCGGATGCAGCACCCGTCCTACGTGTCCAGCACCCCTTCTTGATGTGACCAACCCTTCTACCGCGCCACACACATCCGATGGGTATGAGTCGTACAAGTGCGCGCCCTACCCCACCCCCCACCCCCCCCTTTTGCAGACCTGGGACCATGCCAAGCAGAAGGCATACGACCAGTGGAAGTCCACCCAGGGCACCGCTGAGCAGGCAAGCAAGCGCAGCTGACGTGTCGCTCCCTTGCCAACCGCTGTGCTTGCCACGTGCCGCCGCCGCTTCTGTCGCTGCTGCTGCCGCTCCCGCTGCCGCTGTCGCTGCCGCTGCTGCACCTTGCCTTTCTGCTGCCCTGGGTGGCTGGATGTTGCTTGCAGCGTGTGGAACTGCCACTTGAATGTTGAACCGACCCCTGCTTGTTTGCTTCGCCGCTGTGCCCGCCCGTGCAGGCCGCCGACCGCGCCAGCAGCGGGTGGGAGAGCTGGATGCGCGCGGCCTGGGGGCGCTGGCACCGCACCAAGGACGCTACGCAGGAGAGCTGGGACTCGGCCAAGGACGAGGCCCGCAGGTGGGGAGGGTGCTGTGTTGAAGGGGAGGCCCTCTGGGGAGGCCAGCAGGTGGGTGGGTGCTGCGCCGAGGTGGCACACCACAGGGGAGTCCAGGGGTGGGGGTGGTTTGGGGGTTGGTACTTGCTGTGAGTTGAGGAGGGCTGCTGTGAGGAGGGTGTCCCCCTTCTGGCCGCATGCCTGCACGCGCTTTTGCTGTTTTGCTCGTGTATGCCACACCCCTGTGCCCCCTTTCCCCCCCTGTGCCCACTCGCCTGCCCCATGCCACCTGGAGGCATCCCCATGCTTGGCATCCACCCGTTGTGGACACCTGCGCCCTGCTCTCTTCTCACACCCTTGAAGGCTGTACGTGTCACCTCACTGTGCCCCCTCCCCTCCCCTCCCTCCGCTCCCCTGCAGGGCGTACGACACCGTGACATCTTCTTCCCAACAGACCTGGGACCAGGCCAAGGAGGCTGCCAAGCAGACTTGGGATACCACCAAGGACAAGACCGGGGAGGTGAGGGGGCACTGCAGACCAGGGGATGGGGCACCATGGCCCAGGACGTAGCGGGGCACGGCGCGCCGGGGCGCGTTGCGAGGTATGTGCCGCTGGTCGGTCGGTCGAGCTGACCTGGGCACCCTGCTACCTGCCTTCAGACCAGGTCCTGGTATGACGCCTCTTGCTCCAATTGGGGCAGCTGAACCCTGCCCAGCTGCCTTGAATCTACTGCACTGCCAACAGCCCGGGCCTCCCACAACCCCCCACCCCCTGCCGTGCAGACCTGGTACGACGCCTCCCGCTCCGCTTGGGACAGCTGGATGGCGGCGCGCAACTACGCGGGTGGCAGCTGGAAGGATGCCCAGAAGGCCGCCGAGCACTACTGGCGCGAGACCAAGGGTGGGTTGGCGTGGCGTGACCCTTCCTGCTCACGAAGAGTGGCCGGTGAAATGCCGTGGCCCTCACTAAGCGTGGCCGGTGAAATGCCATGGCCCTCCCTGTTTGGCTGCACTGGCTGCACTGAATCATTTGCTGTTCACTCGGCCTGCTTTCATCGTCTCACAATCCAACTGCAGGCAGGACCCAGGAGGGGTACGAAGACTTTATGAACGGTGTGTGGGAGAACTACGCCCAGGCGCGCGACTCAGCCGGCTGGACCTGGGACGAGGCACAGGTGGGTGTGAAGGGGTGGGGAAAGATTGGGGAAGATGGGGGGTGACTGGCAGCTGGATCCTGGGCTTGCAGGGGAGACGTGCAAGCAGCGGGGCGGGAGGTGGGGGTGGGTGAGGGGGCTCTGTGCCTCTGCCGTCTGGCTCGCACACCCGTCTGCTTGCTTGTGCTTACTGCCGCCTCTGTGAGTACTCGAGCACTCGCCTTGCCTTGCCCCGCAGCGTGCCGCCAGGGGCCATGGGAGGGGGGGCAGTCAGGAGCATCTGAGGCTCACTCCCCGCCCCTTGTGGGTCTTCTGCCTGCCGCTGCCCCACCCAACCGTGCCTTGTCCTCCCTCTTCTGTTTCGCCCGGCCCCGCCTTGCCCCGCAGCGCGCCGCCAAGGACTACTGGAGCGCCACCAAGAGGCAGACGGGCAAGACGTGGGACGAGGTGGGCGGGGAGGCCTGGCCGAGGGGCAGGGAAGTGGGGGGCACGAGGCTGTGGGTGGGTGGGTGGGTGGGTGGGTGGGTGGGTGGGGTGGGTTGCTGTGGCGGTTGTCAAGGTGGTTTAAGAGGGTGGGTTTGCGCTCTAGTGATGGGCAGCCCTGGAACAGGCCCCAGCCTCCCCGCTTGGCAGCCTTCAACCTACTGCTCCCTGCCACCACACTCCTGCTGCTCCCTGCCACCACACTACTGCTGCGCCCTGCCACTACCTCCTGTGTTGCCCTCCTCTTGCCCACTGCGCAGGCCGCCGACGCCGCCTGGATGAACTGGCTGCGCGCCCGCGCCGCCGCTGGCGCCAGCTGGGACAAGCTGCAGGTGGGAGGGCGGGAAAGGATGAGGGGGAGTCCAGGGGGAAGGGAGCGTGCTGGGCTTGTTTATGTGCCGTCTGCTCCGCCCTCTCGTGCTGCATGGGCTGAGTGGGGAAGCTGAGGAAGGGGCATGGTGATGGCCTGACCTTGCGCTGCCTGCGCTGCCCTGTAATGCCGGTTGGGACGAGGGCGAGGAATCGTGGCAGAGCAGCCCAGACATACGAGGTATCTCCCTGCTGCTGCAGCCGCCGCCAGTTGGTTGCGTGGGCTCGGCCTCACAACGTTGCCCCCTCCTTGGCCCCCCAACCCCCACCCCTTGCACCGCAGAGCTCCCTGCACGAGCGCTATGACGCCACCAAGCGCACCACCAAGCAGTCTTACGAGGAGTGGGAGGAACAGGTGCGGGGCCAGGCACGCCTGCCGGGCACGCCTTGCCGCATTGCGCTGCGCTCCGTGCTGTGCCGCGCTGCATTGCTGCATATGCTCGCTGCCTGGCTGTGTTGTGCTGCAGTGTGGTGCCGCCTCTCGCATGAGGTGCCAGTGGCGCTCACCCAGCCAGCCAAGCTGGCTGTGCTGCTCATTGAGCTGCTGCCCCACCTCACCCATTCCCCTCCCTTTCCCTCTCTCTGCGCCCCACCCAGGCCCGCGCTGCCTATGACGAGGCTGCTGGCACCGGCGGCCACTGGTGGGACTCCTTCTCAGACCGTGTGGCCTGCGCCTGGGACGACGCCAAGTGCCGCGTCAAGGACACACTGGGCATGAGCGCTGTGAGTGGGTGCCAGGAACCGGAGAAAGAGGAACGTCATTGGGGAGGGGTTGGTGTGGAGGGGCGTCAGTGCCGCGTGAAGGGCACCCTGGGCATGAGCGCTGTGAGTGGGGTGCCAGCGACAGGGGGTGTTGCGCAGAGACAGAGTTGCTATTGGGGAGGGGTTGGTGTAGAGGGGCGTGGTGCCGCGTGAAGGACACACTGTGCATGAGCGCCGTGAGCAAGGTGCCAGTTACCGGGGGTGTTATGCAGAGGAAGAGTTGCTATTGGGGAGGGGTTGGTGTAGAGGGGCGTGGTGCTGCGTGAAGGACACACTGGGCATGAGCGCTGTGAGTGGGGTGCCAGTGACCGGGGGTGTTATGCAAAGGAAAAGTTGCTGTTGGGAGGGGGTTGGTGTAGAGGGGTGTGGTGCCGTATGAAGGGACATCCTGGGCATGCGCGATGTGAATGGGTGCTTCTGTGCTGTTGCCAAAGTTCTCCTGCATGCATGGGGTCCTCTTTCTGAGCAAGGTATACCTTGTTCTGGGCAAGGTGACGCAGCGTTGGGAGGAGGACACCCTAGTTTCGTGAACAGCCCCCCTCCCCCCCACTTCCCTTGCCCCTGTTGCAGCACACCGGCAAGTCTGCCGAGGAGATCCGCAGGGAGGCGCATGGAAAGGTGGGTGTGCGTTTGGGTAGGGGGATAACGTGGGGTGAGGTGGGGCAGGGTGGACATGGCCTCAACTGCAGGTTGGCGCTCTGGCCATGCAGCATGCATGCTTCCCCGCAACCAGATTCTCCGGATTCGTTCCCAGCACACACCGCGCAAGCAGCCAGCCACGGGGGGACTGCTCTGCCTCCTGCCTTCAAACGCTGCTCCTCCTGCTCATGGCCCCGCTGCCGTGTCACCACACCACGGCCACGTCACCACACTGCCACGTCACGCTTCCTCGCCGCCCGCCAGGTGGACGAGCTGTACGACGCCGCCACCCACCCCGAGAAGGCGGAGCTCTGAGGAGGCTCTTCATGAGCATGGGAGGCAGCCCACGAGTGGCGTTAAGCGGGGAGCCGAGGGGGCACCACCTCTCTGAGGAGCCCTCGGGCTGAAGCCCTACGCTGTTGGAAGCCCTTCCACTCGAGCGCTTTGTGGGAAGCCCGGCCTGGGGCTTTGAGGCTCCAAGGCCCTCTCCCCGGGGTGCATGCCTGAACGCAGCCCCTGGGCCAGTTGATTTGCTGCATGAACCGAACCAGCGTCTGAATGAACTTTGCAGCTTTTGGGGGGCAGCTGTCGGCGTGGAACACCCGTCGGCCAGCCAGGGATGTGTTGTGGATCTTTGTGTGTGTGCATGTTTCTGTGCGTGTAGCTTTTCGACAGCCGAGCCTGTCCCTTTGCAAGGCACAGCTGTGTAACAACGGCTGTGGCCGACACGAGAGGATGCTAAGGAACAACCCTGCAAGTGCATGCAGCAGAGGCGTTGCGCCCCACCCCGGCGAAGCGCTCGTCCCCACGCTGGCTCGGCGCTGCGCGCCTCCGGCCCGGCCCTGTGTGTTGTGCTGTGTGTCCAGGAGGGTTGTTTACAAGGGGAGGGGCACCGCCGGCCGTCCTCTAGCAAGCAGATGCGCACTGCAGCTCAGCCTGCCACAGACCGGGTGTGGCCTGCCCTTGACACGGGGAGCGCGCACAGCGCGGGGCAGCGCTCACTGGCTGGCGGCGGCGGCCTTGGCGGTGCGGATGCCCTTGTGCAGCGCAGAGGCGCGAGCCTGGGCAGCGCGCTGCAGGGGCAGGGGCAGGGAGGCAGGGCGGGTGGTAAGCGGGGTGGTGGGCGGGGTCAATGGTAGGTGCAGGCAGGTGAACGGCAGGGAACACCAGGGCAGTGCGGGTGCTGAGGCGGGTCCGAACAGCTGGGTATGCCGCTCGGCATTGCCACAGCGACGCTGCAGGAACGCTCA
Organism: Micractinium sp. NFX-FRZ; assembly: GCA_029339195.1. Taxonomy (NCBI): domain Eukaryota; kingdom Viridiplantae; phylum Chlorophyta; class Trebouxiophyceae; order Chlorellales; family Chlorellaceae; genus Micractinium; species Micractinium sp. NFX-FRZ. The sequence continues at coordinate 26,444 of JAPTJF010000360.1, read as the reverse complement.
CCCCCTTCTTCCTGCTCCTGGTATTGCTTCCCCTCCTCTCCCCTTCTCCCTGCCCGCCGACAGGTCTGGGCGCACGCCGGGGGCCACAGCGCCCGCCTGCGCTTCGCCCTTCCCCAGCCCCTCCCCTCTGACCTGCCCCCTCTCCCCTCCTCCCAGCCCGCACCTTGAGGTCGGGGCGCACGCTGGCGGCCTCGGCGCCGGCGGCGTGCGCGGTGCGCCGCGCGTTCTTCTTCACCACGCTGCCCGCCAGCGCGCCCGCCTTGCTCTTCTTGCTGCTCTTGGACACCACCACGGCACCCTCGGCGGTAGACACGTCAACGGTGTTGGCGCGGTTGGCCAGCCCGCTGTACTTGTAGCTGTTCTTGTTGTACCTGCGCACAGGGGTGGGAGAAGAGAAGAGAAGAGGGGAGAGGTGGGAAGAAGGAAGGAGAAGAAAGGAAAAGAAAGGAGGACAGGAGGGAGCGAGTGATGAAGGAGGCAAGGAGTGAGGGAGGGTCTAGCAGGGTGCCAGTGCTGTGGCATCAAGTCTGCTGCTGCAGCTGAGCATATGGCAGCGCCAGCCGCTGCTGCTGCTGCCTTCCAGGCACCGGTGGTATGGCGGCCCGCGTGTCACGGCTTGCTGCTGGGCTGCCCCCGCCAGCGTGCTCGACAGCGGCAGCGCTGTCATGGACATGCCAGCTGTCGTCGCCACAACGAGATAGCTGATGCCTAATCCCGCCTGTTGAGCTGTGCTGTGCTGTGCTCTCCTGCGCGCAGCCGGTTGTGCCCTGACCCAGCTGCCACCAGTTCAGCACTTGCTTAGCAGTCATTGCTACCATTGCTGGCATGGCTGATCTCCTAGCGCGTCTGCTGCGGCTGCCCTGCTACCAGTATCACCACAACTGCTTGGCGGCAGCGCGGCTGCACACATGTGGCACAGCAGCCAGTCAGCCGCTTGCTCCTCCTGGTGTCCCCCCGGCAGCCAGTGCCGCCGCCTGTGCTGCTTCGGCTGCTGCTGCAGCCGCACACGCCACTGCCGGCCGGTCCCGCCAAGCGCTGCCAACCGCGAAAGCTGACAGCTGGGTTCCTGTTGCAGCAGCGGCAGCAAGTGCGGCAGCAGCATTTCGCAGCAATGCAGCCTGCGATTGCCTAAGAAACAGATTCAGATTCAGCCAGGTGGGGGGGCACTCACAGGTTGCCAGGCTCGGCGGAGAAGATGGTGCCGTTCACCGACTTGCGGATGAACACATTGTTCTTCTTCACCAGCTCCCACACCAGCTGAGACGACATGGCGGCGACCTGCGCACAGACACGCAGCAGAGAGGCAGGCGGGGAAGGCAGCGCGTCGGCGCGGCGCGGCAAGAGGCGGCGGCGGGATGGCGCGCAGCGAGTGCCTGCTCCCCATTTCGCCAGGGGCACTTCCGCTATGCAATTAGCTGCATATTGTCTGCTGCGACGGACCCAGGCGCTGACCGGGGCGCTGAGCGGGGGCCGCTGGGCGCTGGTCCCCTATGCGCCGTGCGCAGGCGCATCGAGCCTTGCGTGGTTATGTCATTGCTAGAAATGCTTCACCGTTTCCCGCCGCGCCACAGGCTCACAGCAACATGCCGCTGCAGCAAGCGATGCACTGCAACGCACCTGCAAAGCTTTCGTTAAGCAAAGCGTCAGCCGAGAGAGAGACCGTGGCGGGCGCAAGGCGCCACTATGTGCACCCTGGCATGCCAGGCTGGATCCCGGTGCGCCTGCCGCCGCCGCCGCCGGCCCCTGGTTTCAACCAAGTTGTCCTCTTCTAGCTCCCCTCCTGCTCAACACTGAAGCTGTGCACTCAGGCGTACTGTTGGCCACTCCAATTTCAGGTCCCACAACAAACTCCTTGACTCTCTGCCCCGCCGCCGTGGCCCTGCTTCCCTAATGCACCGTGAACTGACGTGTCGGGGCAGCCAAAGTTTGACAACTGGCTAATTTCAGGTTGGGGTGTATAACTGGGGTTCAGCAGCAAAACGCAGCACAGAATCAATGGTGAAAACAAAACAGCGAGAGAGAGCACGCCGGGTTGTCTTTTGGTTCAAGGGGCGGTTGTGGTCTGGTCTGGCGGGCTACCCGCCCCCACGGCACGCACACGGCAGCGGCCCGCAATGCCGAGGCACCGCGGGGGCACGCCCGCTCCCAAGCTTCTGCAGCCACGCACGAATGCAAAATCGCATGCATGCGGCGCCGGCTCCCACTTTGGCGCAGTGGTGGGTGGTGGTGGGTGGTGGTGGGTGGCGGGGGCGGCGCTGTCGGCGGCACTGGTGCCGCCGCCCAACGCTGCGCCCGCCCCCCGCTTGCTGTCTGCCACGTCTGTCAGCTACCCCATGTGGCAGCTGCCTGATAGTGCGGCGTGGCCGCGGCGCCTGCTGGCGCCCCATGCCCGCGCCTGCCGCCCTTCCTGTGCTCAAGGCTGTGCATCACGTGTTTCACAGCCCATCATGTGCCGATATGCATGCTGGAAGAGAGAAGCAGCCGCTGGCTAAGGGTGCCGTGCAAGCGCACACGCCGCGCCGCCTGGCCTGGCGTCGGGACCGGCCTGGGCATGGCGAGCTCGCCACGGTGCAGGCCGCGGGCCCGACGCCGGCTTTTTGGCCCAGCCGGGCGCTTAGGCCAGGGCCGGGAAGGCGGCCTCCAGGTCCAGAGGAGCGCCGCCGGCAGCGGGGGCGGCACCGCCGCGGCCGCCGCGGCCGGAGAAGCCGCCGCGCCCGCCCCGGCCCTCGCCGCGGCCCTCGCCACGGCCCTCGCCACGCGCGCGGAACTCGCCGCGCCCGCCGCGGCCGCGGCCCTCGCCGCGGCCTCCGCGGCCGCCACGGCCGCCGCGGCCGCCCTCGCTGCGCCCGCCGCGCTCGCTCTCGCTCTGGATGCGGAAGCCGACGTCGAGCACCAGGTCCTTCTCCTTGCGCTCCTTCTCGCGGCCGGCCTTGTTGGCGCCGATGACCTGCAGGGGGCAAACGGGGGGAAGGCATGGGAGGCGGGTAGGGGGTAAGGCGGCAGCACGGGTAGGCGGAACATCAAGGACAAGACTGCCGAGTTGGAGTTGCTTGCTAGTTTAAGCAGCTGCCGAAACAAGAGGCAAGGTAGCATGCTACAGGCAGGCCGGCCGGCGGGGAGGCAGACGGTCTGCTGGAGAGTAATGCAGCTGGCTGCGCTGTCCCTTGCAAGCGCCCAACCAAACACAGCCAACACACACACGGAGAGCAAAGCAAGGGCAACATGATTCACGTCTCACCTTGACGTTCTTGTTGAGGTCCAGGCCCAGGTCCTCCACCACCTTCTCAAAGGTCTTCATGCCGCTGAACTGCGCCTCGTCGGCCTTGAAGGCCGCCTCGCGCTGCTGGTTCAGCCCCGCGCGCTTCTCAGCAAGCACAACCTCGTACTCCTCCAGGGTCATTTGCTGCAGGGGGGAATGGATGGGGAGGTGGGGGGGGGGGGGGGGGGCGAGGAGAGGGGAGTGTGCAGAAGAGAGAAGGAGAGCGGCAGAAACCTCGCTCTTATAATTGAAGCTGGGACGACAGGGCAGTGCAAGGGAGAATGTGGGCAGGAGGAGGACAGAAGCGGAATGGGAGGCACAGGACGAGCACGCGTCTGCGGAGCCCGCTGCCCGCGGCATGACAGCTCCAGCCACCCTGCTTCTGCCCCCCATCGTGCCTTAAATGACGGGAGCGCAGGCACGCAGTCCGGAAGCCCCCACCCAGCTTGGCCCTCCTCACCTTCTCCTCCTCCTCCTCCTCAGGGGTGCGGGCGGGCGCCTCCTCAACAGCAGCCTCCTCAGCGGCGGGCGCCTCCTCGGCAGCCTTCTCCTCGCCCTCAGGCTCGCTGCAGGGGCGGGAAAGGCGGGGGCAGTGAGGGTTGGGGGAGGGGCAGGTGGAGGTTGACAAGCAGCAGGGCAGGCGGCAGGCAAGCAGCACCGCTTAAAAGGCGTCAGGCAGGGGCACAGCACGGCTGACGCTTCGGGCACAGCTGCGGTTTGAGGGCGGCTGCTCTGCAGCCAATCCTGCACACTGTATGCGCAGCAAGGCAGCAGGAGGAGCAAAGAATCATGGTGGCAGGGCAGGGAGGCGGCAGGGCACTCACGTCTTGCCCTCCTCGCCCCAGTTGTGGGCGCCGCCGCCGTGGCGCTTCTCGGTCTCGTGGCTGCAGCAGGGGGGAGGGGCACAAACGGGGCCAGTGTTCAGTGGGCATGGCGGGGTGAGCAGGGAAGAAGTGGCCTTCCTACCGGCAGCCCACATGCAGGCGGCTGCACCCGCTCCCCCGAACCGCAACCAAGCGTGCTGGCTGACGTCGACAGCAGCGCCGGCACGCCGCACAGCTAAGTGCCGGGCCGCCAGCATTGTTAGGTGCTAGCGCCATGGTGCATGCTGGCAGCGCTGCAGGGAGCTCCCCTCAGCAACCGTGCTGGCGCACTGCTGAGTTAGCAGCTGAGCTGGCAGCCTGCTGAGCTGGCGGTGCTGCTCACCCGCGGCCGGTGCCGTCCTGGCGGTCGTACTCGCGCTTGCCGGGGCGGTCGCCACGGCCGCCGCGGCCGCCGCCACGGCCACCGCGGCCACCACGGCCGCCGGTGCGCTCGCCGCGCACTGCAGCGCATGAAACAGGCAGCACATGCATTGGGGGTCAGGTCGGCGGCAGGCCAGCAAGTGCGTGAACTGTGTGCAAGTGTGCATGCACAAGTAACACAATGCTTGCTTGGAAGACAGCACTGTCAGCAGGCCCCCATGCAGGCATGGAGGGAGGCAGATGGCCCCAGCAGAGCAGCAGCAGCACACACCAGCGGGCGCGCCCTCGGCGTCAAAAGCGGGGGCGTCCTCGCCACGGCTCACGGGGCGGGGCCCGCGGCCAGCGCCGCGGCCGGCGCCACGGCCGGCACCGCGGCCAGCCACGGCATCGCCGCGGCCACCACGGCCGCCAGCAGAGGCGGGGCGGGCTGCAGGGCAGGGCGGGCAAGCAGCAAGAGGTCCTCTGGTCAGCACACGGAGCTGCCGTGGTCCGCTGGCGGCGGCACACGCACGTGCGCAGGTGCACATGCATGCCGCCTTGCCTGCAGCTTATGCCATCCCGCCCCATCAGCTCCCATGCCTGCTGCATCAGCGGACGCAGCCGACATGCACTGCACAGGCACACGCAGCGCGCTGGGTACATGGCTGCCGCAGTGCCAGTCCCGCAGCGGGTCGCCCGCCTGCCCGCTGCGCTGGCTCACCCTTCTCCTCGGCGGCGGGCGCCGGGGGTGCCTCCTTCTTGGTCACCGGGGCGGCTGCCACCAGGGCGCCAATGTCCACATCGGCGGCATCATCGCCCGCCTCCAGCAGGGCAAAAGCGTTGGCGATCGAAGCCATCGCTGCTTGCGCTCGCTAGCCTCCCTCCCTGAAGAGCTAGCCGAGCGTTTGGGCCGTAGCCTCGAGAATCAACACAGCATCCACACACCTGTGAGAAGGCAGCAGAAGCGAGGAAGAGCAAGGAATGAGGCAGAGGGCAGCAGGGGGGCAGGGTTGGGAACGGTGGCTGTGCTGCGGGTGCGGCGGCGGAGCTGGCGTGGCGGCCGCGCAGCTGGTGCTGCGTCGCTGGCAAGAGGGGCGCCTACGCCGCATGCAACTGCAATGGATGGCTGCAGAGATTGCCAGTCTGTCGCAGGACGGGTGGCGGCAGCGCTGGGAGCGAGGCCGCCACTGCTTCCCAATTGTCAGCAGCGTTAGCATCGCGGTCGGAGGGCTGCCATGCTGCAGTTGGCGCTACTTGCAGTCGCCAGGCCGGGCTGGGCCCGCCGATGCGTTGCATGTTAGCTGGGTGCTTCCCCTGCTCCGCACCTAGGTGATGGCGTGTTCGGGCCTTTGGGGACGCCCGGCAAGATGGAACACTGAGGCTGTGACCTGTGGGTCCAAAGAGGGTTGCCCAGGAGAGCTCGGGTGGGTTTGGCTCCAGCGAGGCAGCAGGAGTGCCAAGGTCGAAGGAGGAGAGAGCCGGTGGCTGCCCCCCGCTCCACGGCGCGACAACTGGATGTGCATTGTCAAGCGCCGCAAATTAAGGCGTCCGAACTCCGAAAGCAGGCGCTCTCAGACACGCACTCAGCGCGCCTTGACATGGCGCCATGAGGCGCAGGTGAGGGAGGGACCTGCTGCCCAGCGTTGTGCATGCACCCAAGAATCGAGTGCATCCCGCCGGCCGCCAGGCACCCCGCCCTCGACACCTCACATGTCTTGTCGCCTCCTCCCTTGCTCCCCCCGCGCCGCAGCCTGCTGCTCAGGGCTAGAGGAGTGTTCAGCAGAACTCAACAAGTCTCACAGAGCGCCGTAGACAGCACCCAGCAGGGTATGGCGCCTTTAGAGGTGGCGGCGGCACTGGCGGCAGGGCCCGCCAGCAGCAGCCTGCGGGCGCTGCCACACATCCGCAGCGGCCCTGCCCTGGGCATGCGTGCAGCCAGCACAAGTGCAGGAGTGTTTGCTTCACAGATGCAGAGCAGGGCAGCGCTGCCGCGCAGCGTGCGCGCCGACGCGGCACCCCACAGCGGCGCCGGCGACGTGCCGGCCGCGGCGGAAAGCGGCAGCGGCCGCGGCCGCCGCGGCGGCGGGCGCAGCGAGCTGCGGCAGCTGAAAGGCGTGGGCCCAGCCAATGAGGAGCTCCTGCGGCAGCGCCAGATCCTGCGGCTAGCCGACCTGCACCGCCTGTACCACGGGGAGTGCAAGGGCGATGCCGGCGAGCTGGCGCGATACCTGCTGGTGCGTGCTGCCGCTGCCAGGCTGGCCGTGATGCTGGCTGCAGCAGGGCGTCCTCTCGTGCCTTGGCTGTGCAGTGTTGCCTTGCAGTGTGGGCGGTCACGGCCTCTGGCGTGGTTTGATTTGCTGTGGTGTGCTCTGGCGCGCGCTGGTTGGCGTGTGGACCGTGCCCGCTGCGCTGCCCCTGGCTGCACTGCTCGGCCTGGCGTTCACTGGCCGCCCACCCGCCCTGCCCCGGCCTCTCGTTTGCTGCCGCCCCCATGCCCTGCGCCACCTGGCCCCTGCACGCCTGCTGGGTGCCTGTATTGCCTCCTTGAGTGCGCACCGCATGCCCACCTTTCTCTGACCAACCGCAGTCCAAGGTGGGCACCCGCCGGCAGCACAGCGACATGCCCGCCCTACTGACTTCCCCACCCTGCCCACACTGACTTGACTGCAGTCCGAGGTGGGCATCCGGCGGCAGCACAGCGACATGATTGCCAGCGCGATGCAGGAGTGGGTGGAGCAGCAGACGGCGGCGGCGGCAGATGGCATCACCCTCTCTGTGGAGGGCAACATCTCGGCTGGGAAGAGCACGTTCCTGGACATCCTGTCGCACGAGCAGACGCAGCTGAGGAACCTGCTGGAGGTGCGCCAGGCTGGCAGGGCGGTGGCGCCAGGCTGGCGGCGTTGGGGGAGGGGCCGGCGATACCTGACCGGCTGGATGGCGGCATGGCGGTGCGGCACGCCGGGCCGGGTGTGGAATTGTAAGCACAATTGTAGGACAGCGCCATGCTCCCGACTTGGTCCTGCAGTGCGCATCTCCCGCTAGACTGATACGGCGTGCACCTAATCACGACTGCCTCCTCCCTGCCGCTCTTCCCGCAGGTGGTCCAGGAGCCGGTGTCTCAGTGGCAGGCGGTGGAGTGCCTGGACAGACACGGAGCGGTGGGTGGGTGGGTGGGCGGGCGGGTGGGAGGCTGCCAGAACGGACGGTGCCTTTGTTGGCAGCGGGCTGCAGCATGCTGTGCTCGTGCTGCACGATACGGCAGCCGCGGGCATTGCGCGCCAACTGCCTGGGCCGGCCCGGCCGCCAGCAGGCCTGCATGATGCTCTCACTCCCGCCTGCCTTCTTGCCGGCCCAGACCGGCATGCCCCGCTCACAGGAGCAGCCGGGACATGCTGGCAAGCTTTGTCTCGATTACCCTCTGTGCCTCACTCGGACCCACCCCATCTTGTTTTCATCGCTGCTGCAGAAGCGCACACAGAATGTGCTGGCCAAGTTTTACGAGAACCCGGAGCGGTACGCCTACTCCTTCCAGCACTACGTCCTCATCTCCCGCATGGAGCAGGTGGGGCGGGTGGTTGAGAAGCGGGGGTCAGAGGTGTGTGTGCTGTGGCCTATGTTTCAAGTTCTGTGTTGGGGTTATCCTTCCAGCACTACATGCACGTGCTGATCTGTCGCAGGGCTCATGTGTGGTTGGGGTGGGTGCTTGAGAAGGCGGTGCATGTGTGCACGTGTGTTCGCACTGAGGCTCTCCAGCCAGCACTGTTGACGTGCTTGTTCTTGCAGGGCTGGGTTACCGGGGTGAGGCAGTCTGAGGTGATGGGCGGGGCTTCTTGAGAGCAATGCGAGGTTTGAATGGGATGTGACGGCACACCCCAGTTGCTGCCGGTCCGCCATCCGCCGCTCACCGCCCCTTCCCCTTGCCCTTCCCACAATCGTGCTTCCCGCAGAATCGGAAGACGCGCGCCAACGGCAAGGCGCTGCGTGTGCTGGAGCGCTCCATCTTCTCAGACCGGCAGGTGTGTGCCTTCTTAATGCTATTTCTCTTGTTTTGCTTTCCCTCGGCACAACTTGCACACCTGACGCATCGGCACATGTGTGCGGGGCGGGCCTTGAGAGCGCTGCGAGCGCGCTGTGGTCAGGGACAGCACCGAGTTGTGTATCTGAAATGGATGCCGCGCCCCCCACCTCACCCCACGCCCCCCAGCCTGCCTCGCCCCCGGTGCCCTTTGATCACCCCGTCCTCACATGCGCACGCTGCATGTGCTGCCCCTCTCCCCGCCCCTCCCCAGGTGTTTGTGCGCGCGATGCACGCCAGCGGCACGATGGAGGACTTTGAGGTGTCGGTCTACAACCAAATGTGAGCACACAAACGCTGCTGGCTGTGCTGCTGGCTGTGCTGCTGGCGCTGCTGGCGCTGCCGCTGCTGCTGCCGCCCCTGCCAGCCGCTGCCGCCGCTGCCGCCGCTGCAGCCGCTGCAGCTGCAGTTGCTGCACTTGCTGCTGCTGTAATGACTCTTGTGGCAGCGGCATTGAGTTGAACCCTGCGTTGGCGCTGCTGCTAGTGCACGCGTGCCAATCAACTTGGGCCACGCAATCCCCTGCTGCGCCGCTGCTGCGCCCCCGCGGTGCCCCCGCTGTGACCCTGCTGTGCATGCTGTGCGCGCCCCCCTGCTGTGCAGCTTTGACGACCACATCTCCCAGGACCTGGGCCTCATCCCCGACGGCTTTGTCTACCTACGCGCCTCACCAGACACCTGCATGCAGCGCCTGCGCAAGCGGTGAGCACGCGTTGCGCAGCCCTGGCTGCCCAGTGGCGGTGCCCGCTGCCCGCTGCTGCTCCTGCTTGTTCAGGTCTCCTGATGCAGGCCTCTGTGCATCACCGCCGCCGTCATCATCCACGCCGCCTTGCTTCCGTGCATGCTCCTTGCCTGCCAAAGTGTACCTCTCCAGCTTGTCGCGTGGTCCGGGATCTTGTTCTCCCCGGAAGGAGCGGAGGGAGGCGGTGGGCAGTAGCGATGCGTGCCTGGAGATGCCTGCCTTTGCCTCCTTTCTCGATCCGTCAGCACCTGTCTCCCGCTCCCGCTTCCTTTTCTCACCGAGCAGGAGCCGGCAGGAGGAGGTGGGCATCAGCGAGGCGCATCTGGAGATGCTTTCCCTTTCCCTTGCTCTCAACTGCCCCTCTGCTTCTCTTGTGATGCCGGCGTTGCAGGAGCCGGCAGGAGGAGGTGGGCATCAGCGAGGCGTACCTGGAGATGCTGCACGCAAACCACGAGGACTGGCTGCAGCATGGGCGGTCGCTCAGGGAGATTGAACAGCTGGACAGGGGCGTGAACTGCATGTCGGGTGAGTCAATCAAACACCTGTTTCAAATAAATAATAAATAATAAAAAATGAATAATTATCTTTTTGATTTTCGAACCTCATGCCGGGTGGGTGGGTGGGTGGGGTGGGGTGGGCCTCACGTGCTCTCAGCGACCACCCGCCCCCTTCGCATCTGCCCTTTCGCATCAATTGCGTCATCCACCTCTCCCACTCCCGCCTGCAGTGCTGAGCCCCGCGCGCGAGGAGGAGGCTGTCCGGTTTGCGGCGCAGGGGGTGCCGGGGGCGCCGGCGGGCACCGACTGGCAGTTTGAGCTCATCAAAAACGTGCCCGAGGCGATCAAGGACCAGGTAACCACTGTTGCTCATCGGTGCACGCGTGATTCTGCTTTCGGTCCAGAGCGGTGCAACAAAACACTTCCCTCGCACCTCAAGCCCCGACTGTGCTCCTTCCCGTACCCCGCCGCCCGGCTGCCGCTGCTCTTCAGCGCTTGCCCGCCCTGCCCCTCGTTGCGCCGCCGATCCACTCCCTCTCCTGCATCCCTCCCCTTGCAGGCGCTGCTGCTCAAGTGGCAGACCGACCTGCTTCAAACCGCGCAGCCACCCCCTCCATTCTCACCATTTACCTTGCTACCTCCCTCCCCTCCCTTCCCATCACCCCCGAACGCAGGTGCTGCTGCTCAAGGGTGAGACCGACCTGCCCCAGCTGCGCAACCGGCTGGCGCTTGTGATGGACCATGACAGGGATGTGGACATACACGGGGACGAGGACGCGCGGCGGGAGTACGCCGCCAAGGTGCGGGGTTTGGACAGCTACTGTCTTGGGGGAGGGGGCCTTTGGGGGGAGCGGGCGGGCGGGGGGGGCATTCACGGGGGAAGAGGACGTGCGGCGGGAGCACGCCGAAGGTAGGCAGCAGTTTGGGGAGCGTGGAGCGGCGGGGCGGGCGGGCGTTCGGTGTCAACAGGCGTCTGCGCACACTCTGCACCGCTGTGGGCGAGCAGGCATGCGGTTGGCGCAGCGCAGCTCAGCTTACGCTCGCCCACCCACCCACCTGACCGACCCCACCTGCCGCCCTGCCCCCTGAACGCAGATCCGCACCTTTTACGAGTTTGTCCAGAGCTGGAAGGCGCGGGAGGCGGGCGCGGCGGCGGCGGCGGCGCAGCAGGCACAGCAGGCGCAGCAGGGGGTGTGGGCGGACGGCTCGCCCAGCGGCCTGGACCTCAGTGCCCTCAACCCCGAGCTGCACCAGCTGGCGCATGCGGCAGCGTCAATGGCGGTGAGCTTGGGGCTCCTCCTGTGTTGCTTGGCCTGTTCATGGTGTGTTGTGTCCCCCTAGGGGGCGCAGGATAGCAGCTGAGAGGGAGGGAGGGAGCCATCCTCAGAGAGGGCACACCTCCTCTCCCGCTTGAGGTGGCGGGGCGGGGCGTGGGGCACAGTGGGGTGGGCGGCGGGTGAGCGCAACAGCTGCGAGCGGCGTCTCCCACACGGCCGCTGGGAGGGCTTTTGTGCGCGCCGCCGCTGGTGCTGCGTGCCTGACATGCCCGTGCTTTCCTTCCCCCCTTGCTGGCGGCAGGTGGAGGAGGCGATCAGGCGGGGCAGCTTTGGGGGTTACCAAAACGGCCAGACGGTGACGCTTCGCTCTTGACCTGGCCACGGGGCACAGCCGGCCATCCGTGCATGAGCGAGCCCTGGTTGCCTCCGCCTGCGCCCTCCCCACGTCGCACCTTTCGGCCATGCTTGGCGGACCAACTGCACCTCCCACTGGCCCGACGGCGCACCCTCGTCCCGCAGTGGCCCGACGGCGCCCCATTTTATTCACACATAGTTGGCACGCCCCCGGCTGCTGCTGCGCGTCTGCGCACCCGGCTGCCGCTCGGCTTCGGCAGCCGTGCCTGCCCTGCGCCGCTGGGGGCTGGGGGCAGCGCAACGTGCAAGCGCGCCGGGCGCGCGGCGCCCACGCAGCGGCCGCCATTGCAGCCCTGCGCGGGCGCCTGGCCCTCCCCTCCTGACGCCCTCTGTTGACAATATTGCGGCGCTGGGCGCTCGTGTTGAAAGTGTCTGCCTGTCTGGACGCCTCCCTTCCTCCTTGTAGAAAAGACTGATTCGGCCCTGGCCCTCCCCTGACTGCTGCCTGCCCCTCCTCCCCTCAAGTGCCCCCGCCGCTCGCTTCACGACCCCTGACCACTGTACATCTACCCTGTAAGCCCTCCGGCACACCTTGCTTCCCTCCACCCCCTCCTACACCCCCTTACCGGCACGTGAACCGAGCTGCTCTTCCCCTCTCTGGATGGCCTCCCATCAGCTTTCCCCCATCCTCTCAGTACCTCGTTTATCAGCAGCGTCCACTTACACCACTCGTAACAAGCTGTCGGGGCACACTGTAACTCGGCTTGACAGCGGGAGCATCAGGGGCCCTGGCTGTGTGATGCCTGGCAGGCAAGCATATGATGGGGTGCAGCAGGTATGTGCACTGGAATGCAAAGTATGTGTGCATTTACACAGGCGACACGCAGGGCAGGCAGGTGTTGATCACTGGGGGTGTACTGTACATGTGGGCATGCAGGGCACACACAAGAAAGCTGAAGCTCTCATTAGAACACAGGACTTCTGAAAAGTGGGGGGCGATACCGGGAGTGCAGAGGAAAACTTGGGCAGCGGCGGCGCACGGCTGGGTCTGTGCTACGCCAGCACCAGCGCTGCGCAGCCAGCCAGCTGGGCTGCTCTCTACACAGCAGCCAAGCGGAGACCTGTTTCAGTCGCCGCACGGCTCGAACATGTAGGGTGGGGTGGCCAGGTCTCTTGCATCCACTAGAATGCCCAGCGTTGGGTCCATGATCCAAATCGGGTTGCGTGGGCGGCAGCGGGGCTCCACCGGCTGGTACTCACAAAAGGGGGGAAGGAGGGAGGGAGGAGTGTGTGTGTGAGGAACGGTGCATTGCAGACGAGGCGGCAGGCAGGCAGGCAACCAAACAACGGCCGCTGCCATCTGTGCTGTCATGCAGGGGCAACCGCAGGCAGCTAGGTGCACTGGCAGATCTGGCTCTGGCAGGCACGCACGTGGTCATAAAACCTGCCGGCATGTGTGTACACATATGCAGCTGGCAGCGGCGCGGCAGTTGCAGCCTGGGCCGGCGGTGCTGGGCCACACCCGCCTGCCTGGGCGGCCCGGCGGTGCACTGACCCGTGGGCAGGGCAGGCAGGCAGCCAGTGCTTCCAGCCATGCCTGTCTCAGGCGTCTTGATCCCTGTCCACCTGTTGCTCGCCAAAGTGGAGAATGCGGGGGCGCTGCTGGGCGGCGTTGTACAGCCCGTGGTCGTAGATGTACCGCGCCACGCCGTCGGGCAGCAGGTAGCGCACCGAGTGGCCGCGCTCCAGCTCGTGGCGCACCTGGGAAGGATAAGCATGGGGGGTAGCAAGGAGGGAAAGCAAGGTAGAGGCCTCGATCAGGGCGGGGAGCAAGGAGGAAAGGCGCATCAGGCGGGGGCGGGGAAGGGAGTGTGGGGTGGGGGACCCCTCGTTGTGACAGCACAGTGCAGCACTTCTCGGCCAGGACAGCACAGCACCGCACAGCACAGCAAGGGGCCCACCTGCCAGGACGGTATCTTATTTGACACCGACCCCACCACCAGCACAGCACAGCAACGGCCCCACCCGCGAGGACGAGATCTCGTTGGGCACCGGTTCCTCCACCAGCACAGCACAGCGCAGCATAGCATGGCACAGCACAACACAGCAGCGGCCCCACCCGCGAGGACGAGATCTCGTTGGGCACCGGCTCCTCCACCAGCGTCACGTTGCGCCGGTAGGTGTGCAGCAGCGAGCCGGGGCGGTCCAGCAGCTGGGCGGTGTCGGAGCCGGTGCGGGAGACGCACACCACGCCGTGCTGCGACAGCAGCGCCTGTGGGAGGCCGGGAAGAGGGCAGGATGGGAGAAACAAGGGGTCAGAGGAGGGGAAGCACACCATGGCGCGCTGCGACAGCAGCTGCCTGTGGGAGGCAGGGAAGAGGGCAGGAGGAGAAGAGGAGTAAGAGTCGTATACACATGCCACGCCGTGATGCACAGGCAGGGGGCAGGCAGGGGCGCTTGGCACCCGTTGGCTGCCAGGCAAGCACTCCTGCACTGCCTCCCTTCGACTTGAAACACACCTAAGCAGGAGCAGAGCAGTTGAATTTACATACAAACAATGTAGAACACAATAAAATTACACCCACCTCCAGCAGATCCTGCCGCCACATGGTTGGGTCAGCCATGCTGTGCAGCACATCGGCACCGCACACCAGCATGACACGTGGAGTGACCGTCGGGCAGGCGCCCGCCGCAGGCTGCGGAGGGCAGGCGGGGTGGGCAGGAGGGGTGGTCGTGGGCGCAGGGCGGGCAAGCTGGGGTGCAGGCAAGGCATCTGCTGTGCTGCCAGGAGTGGAGAAAGGGCCCCGCCCTGCGGCCGCTGCACTCGGCGTGGCAGCAAGCCCCGGCACAACACCCCCGCTGGCGCCGCTGCCTTGCCCAAGAACAACAACAACACCAAAGCGTGCTCACATCTGCCGGGGCGGGGCCCTGCCCCGCGGCAAACATGGCGGCCAGCTCCCGCTGCACGCGCTGCAATACAAACAGCGTGCGCGTGTACTGCTTCTGCTCCACCTCCCACCGGTCCACCATGATGCTGTCTGAAGGCAGGGGGGTGGGGGTGGGTGGGGGAGGAGCAAGAAGGGATGGAGGGGTGGAGGAGGGGAGGGGAAGAAGGGGCGAAGAGAGGAGGAGGGGAGGTGGGGTGGTATGGGGAAATGGGGGGAAGGTGTAGGTGGGCGGGCAGCGGCAGCGGGAGCGGGGGCAGGCGCAGAGGCAGAGGTGGAGGGAAAAGCACAGGTGTGTCTTTGTGAAACTGGTTTGAAAGGCTGCCCTCGAGCCATACATCAGAGCCCCTCCAACCCGCACCCGCCCCCGCCCCGCACCCGAGTCGGCGGCGGCCAGCTGGCACATGCGCACGCGGTGGCGGCCGGGCGCCAGCATCTGCTTCCAGTAGGCGTCGTTTACCGGAGACATGTAGCAGCCCAGCACGTCATAGCCGTCCTGCGGGGGAGAGGCAGGCATGGGGAGGGCAGACGGGTGGGAGGCTGACAGGGCGGCAGGCAGGCAGCGCACAGCAAGCCTTCTGATTTCGCCTGCAGCACCCGTCCCCCTGCCGTTGGCGATGTGACGCTAGCGGCCCCACCGCTCGTCATTCCACGCACCCCAGGCCCCCCACTTGACCCTCCCTGCCCCCCCTCAAATCCGCCCCGTCCCGGGGCCGCCAGCCCCCACCCTGAGTCGGTGCACGCATGTGGAACCCCGGGCGGCCCTCTACCTAGCTGCCTTGCAACTGGTACCTATTAACAACTGGTACCTATTCAACAAGTGGTACCTATTCAACCTGCTACGCACCTTTGCCATGCGCGTCTGCGCCAGCTCCAGCATGCGCAGGTGCATGTACGTGGGGGGGTTGAAGGAGCCGCAGGTGACGAGCACCACGGGGTGGTAGCGCTCCAGGCTGTAGCCTGTGCACGGGATGAGCAAAATGAGGCAAGTTACGCCAGTGTTGAGGGATGCCGCGTGTTCTACTGTACGACAGGGTGGCAGCACAGGGCGGTAGCGCCACGACAGCTGGCAGTGCCCCAGTGCCCCCCCACCCTCACCCTGCGCTCTCACCTCCTGGCGGCAGGTGGCACTTGAGCTTGTCTGCGGGCAGCGGGATGTCGTGGGAGGGCCCTGCACGCCGCCAGCCGCCCAGCCAGGTCTTCACACTGTCCCACCTGCGGGTGTGCAGTGAACGTTGGTTTCAATGCGGCCCTTCACACTCTTGGTGGTCTGTAAGCAGGTGTTGGAAAGCTCTGAGATCGTGGAAAAGGGCTGCCTGCTGCCCCCTGCTCGGCTGCATCCCCCGCCCGCTGGTCGTAAGGGTTGCCCCACATCGTGTGTGACCAAAATACGCCGTGTATTCCACCCTGAACATCATTCCTACCTGTCATAGACAGTGTCATACAGGCTGGGCTCTTTAGGTTCTGTTGCTGCTGCTGTCCAGGGTGAGGGGTGAAGGCCTGCAGCGGGCCACAGGGGGCCAGTATGATGGTACAGCAGGCCAGCCACCCCGGAGGCAAGAACGGGAGCTGGGGATCAAAGGCAGTTGGGAGCAACAACCGCACACAAACAAGCACAGCGTAACGCCTGGTCAAGAAGGAGCACACCTTGTGCCTCGGGTGCAGCGTCGGCGTCCGCCCGCTGCGGTGCGAAGCAGAGCGCCACGCCGCCGGCAGACCCTGCCAGGAGCAGGGCGCCGAGGTAGCTGCGAGCGCGGGCTGATGGGGGCACAGGCGCCGCTGTGGACATGCCCCTGCAGCAAGACAAGGATAGCAAGGCCTGATTGCACCAAGCGCAGCTGTTTGTCTCGGGTGGCGGCGGGTTGGGCGGTGGCAGCGGCTTGGCGCCGCTGGCAGCTGGCCCTGCAAGACCTCGCTCCTCCCCCGCGCTGCAGCACATCCTGGCATTGTCCACACTGGCCTGTGGCACGCCGCAGCGGCCCGGCAGCCCATGCCGGCCCAGTGTCGGAACATAGCGTCTTCGATGAGCTTGTGGGAGGGCGCGCCCTCACTGCATTCGCTTGGGAGAGGTGCCGAGGAGAGCAGAGGAATTCAGGATGCATCCAAGGCAGGGGCACTCACCGAGAGGCTCTCTAGAATGCCCAGCTGGCAGCCAATGACAAGAAGACCTGACCCCCGCTCACTGCTCCTGCAAACCGACCATCCCGATGATGCTGAGACAGGCCCGTACTGCATTGGGCCGCTTGGCCCGGGCCGAGGGCCCGCAGTTGGTAAGTGCGCAGCGATCGCGCGATGGCAGGGGAGCATGCGTGTTGCCCTGGCTAACCGCCGCCCCTAATTCCCTGCAGCTCGCCAAGAACAACGGCGCTCTGTCGCTGCAGGAGCTCCGCCTGTTCAGGTGGGTGACTGTGGCAGTCTCCCCTCTGCAAGCTCACTGCTCGCACCAGACCCTAAGCTCTGGTGGAGCCCACAGCCTCAGCAACGCCTGTGCGGTGCCTTCCGCGCCAATTGGGTGGCGCTGAGGTCCCTCCGCCGCTGCCGCCACCCGCTGCCGCCACTGCCGCCCAGCTCCGCGCCTGGTGCCGCCGCCTCTGCCTTCTGCGTTCTGCCTTCTCCTCTGCCATCGCTGCCCGCCCGGCAGGGGGCTGCCCTGCTGGATGTTGAGCGGCAGCAAGGGCCAGACCGCCTGACACATTGGGCAGGAGCAAGGAAACAGCAGCTTGACACTGCTTTGTGTGCGGCTCCCTGTTCATGTGCAGCGCATCCGCTGGCCGGTTTGCTACTGGAAATGAGGTCATTGGCATTGATCTGGGTGAGTGCTGCTGCTGATGCCCGTAAAAGCACGCTGGATACTGGCGCCTGGTAGATGCGCAGGTGCCCGCAGCATTGCCTTGTGGCGTGCGGTGTGCGATCCTCAGCGCCGCCTGGCCTAGCTGCTCCCTTCTGTTTCCTCAACCTGGGATGTTTCAACTGCTTGCAGGCACCACTAACTCATGCGTGGCGGTGATGGAGGGCAAGGTGCGCTGCTGACCTGGCTGCCAGCTCAACGGGGGCCAGCTGGCAGGGCAGGGCAGGGCAGGGGAGGCAGGGCCCAGGCGACAGTAGGCGCTCTCCCGCAGCTGCACCGTGGCAGGCAGTGCAGGGTGCAGGCGGCATTGTTAGGTGCCGTCGGCAGCGTGCAGTGGTGCAGCAGGACGGTGGTTGGGCAGTGTGCCACCGCCACCTGTCGGCCTGCTGTGCCACAGCCAGCCAAGGCTTGGAGCGTGGCAGCAGGGGCCGGCTGGCTGCTGCTGCCACCCATGTCGCATCAGATTGGCTGTCCACGCTGGCCGTGGGATGCAGCAGCAGTGGGTTGGGTGCACCACTTGCATTCCCAGCTGCCTTGTGCTGGTGGTGTCCTGTTGCGCCTGCAGGCAGACCCGCTAGGGCGTTGCAAATGCCGAGGGGTCGGCACAGCACCCCCTTCTTTCACACGCTCCCCGGGCGTTGCAAATGCCGAGGGGTCGGCACAGCACCCCCTTCTTTCACACACTCCCCCCTCCCTAACCTAGCACGCCTGTCCCTCTGACCGTCCATTGCATGATCTCCCCTGGCTTGCCCTGCAGACCCCCAAGGTCATTGAGAATGCAGAGGGGCAGCGCACCACCCCCTCTGTGGTGGCGTTCACCGACAAGGGGGAGCGGCTGGTGGGCCTGCCAGCCAAGCGCCAGGTAGGCGGGGCGCTGGGCACTTTGATCTACTGTAAGGGTGTAGTGGTAGGTGCGCAGCTCAGCTGGCAGGAAGCGGATCTTGACTGGCACAGCGGGTCAGGGCAGGGCAGGGGGTCAACGGCGGCAGCACCAGGGAAGCGGTCGCCGCTTCTGGTGAATAGCTCTCAGACAGCTGCGCAGCCTGGAGCGCATCACCGCAGCTGTCCCTGCCTCCCTGCTCGCCCCGCTCCTGCCTCGTGCCCACTGTGCTCCGCACCCCTAGTGCAAGATCTTTCTGGTCGCTGCGCCCCACTCTGTGTCTTTCCCCCGCCCCATCCCATCCCCACAGGCCGTGACCAACTCTGCAAACACTGTGTACGCCACCAAGCGCCTCATCGGCCGCATGTACGACGACCCGGAGGTGCAGAAGGAGTCCAAGGTGCGCCAGTGTCCCAACCTTGAATTCCCTGGCTGATAGGCGGTCAAGGGGTGACAGGGGGTGCATGGGGCAAGGGGGTGGATACTTGTAGGAGGATGGGGAGGTGCAGAAGCGGGGCTGAGACGAGCAGCTGTCTGCATGTGACGGGGCGAGCCGGAGGGAGGGAGGGAGGGAGGGAGGGAGATCTTCTTGTGTGTGCTACAACAGCAATTTCAAGCAGACGGTGGCCCCGATGCAATTTTCTTATGCCGTACTGTGCATGGTACAACGTTTGTTGCTGGCGGTGGGGTGGGGGCGACGTGGGGGTTGGTGCTTTGTAACAAATCGCGCGCCGTCAAGTCGCCCTGTTTGCGTACTCCCTCTTCAGCCTTCTGTCGGTCAACCCATGTCAAACTTGTGCCCCCTTTTTTACCCTCACCATACTCCGCAGATGGTCTCCTACAAGATCGTGCGCGCCGACAACGGCGACGCCTGGGTGGAGGCGGGCGGCCAGCGCTACTCCCCCTCCCAGATGGGAGCTTTCACGCTGATGAAGATGAAGGAGACGGCAGAGCGCTACCTGGGGCGCCCCGTCAGCCAGGCTGTGGTCACCGTGCCCGCATACTTCAACGACCACCAGCGGCAGGCAACCAAGGTGGGGCGGGGTTGGGTGGAGCTGCTCTGGCCTCCTGGGGAGCACAATGCTGGTGGGCTGCTGGGCTGGGGATCGGGATGGGTTCTGGGTTGGGAGGGGTGGGCCCAGCAGCAGCAGGGGCAGCATGCACAGCGGCTTGTTGCGTCGGGCCTCGGCGTGCTGTGTGCTCCTCAGCGAGATCCCACCACTCCTCTCAATCTGCGTCGTCCTTGCCACAGGCCGCCGGCCGCCTGTGGGGCTGAGCGTGCTGCGCACCATCGCCCTCCCGCCCATCTCTCGCCACCTGTGCTTTCCTCCTTGTACCTTTGTGCTGCCTGCAGGACGCCGGCCGCATTGCGGGCCTGGACGTGCTGCGTATCATCAACGAGCCCACCGCGGCCGCCCTGTGCTACGGCTCCGACAAGAAGGAGGGGCTGGTGGCGGTCTACGACCTGGGCGGCGGCACCTTTGATATCTCCATCCTGGAGATCAGCGGCGGCGTCTTCGAGGTGGGTACAGGTTGAGGGAGGTGGCCATGTGTGTGCGTGAAGGTCGTCGTGTTTTTGGCGCTGGTGTGATGGGCTCTTGCTGCCTATTGGCCTGGCAGGCAGCAATGCCGTTGTCCTGGAGATCAGCAAAGGTGGGCACACTCCTCTGCCCACTGTGTGTGCGTCTTCCTGAGCGCAAGAGGTCCACGCCGTCTGGATGCGCTTGCGGAGCGCGCGGACGTGGGCAGAGCCTGCACGGCCCCTGTTGCGCAGCCCTGCCCAACCACACGTGTCACCCTGATGCGCCTGCATCACCCCCTCCCATGCCCTCTCGCCTCTTGGTGCCACTGCCGCTCGCAGTTGAAAGCCACCGACCCCTCACCACGCTCACGCTCCTCAACCCTAAGGCCCCGCTTCCATGCCACATTAATACACTATGTGCGCAGGTCAAGGCCACCAACGGCGACACCTTCCTGGGCGGCGAGGACTTTGACAACACGCTGCTGCAGTACATGATGGAGGAGTTCAGGAAGCAGGAGGTGAGGGGCGTGGTACTGCTTAAAGTTTTGTGCTGTGGTGTGCTGTGGGCACACTGCACACTATGGAAGAATTCAAGGAAGGCGAGGGCGTTGCTCTGCTCGAAGTTTACTTGCGCTGTGCTGTGCTGTGCTGTGCTGTGCTGTGGTCACAGGCTGCTGTGCCTGCGCCACGCTGCGCTTGGTGGGGAAGTTCTAGAGGCACGGGGTGTGCTGTGCTGTGGTCTGCTGTGCTGGACACCGACATGGCAATGCATGCTCTAGTGTTGGAAGGCGCCCCTGGTCGTACCGTCTGCTTCGGCAACAAGCTTGGGCACACCGCAACCGTACATGCGCCGTCTTCCGATGGCCCCCTTCGTTTCGGGCAAACCGTAGCCTCACCTGTGTCTTCTTCTGTTGCCCTCCGTCCCACCACCGCAGGGCATCGACCTGAGCAAGGACAAGCTGGCGGTGCAGCGGCTGCGTGAGGCGGCTGAGAAGGCCAAGTGCGAGCTGTCCAGCATGATGCAGGTGAGGTGCTGGTGGTGCATTCCTTGTGCGAGTGTAAGGAGGGGAGGGGCGGGGGGCCGTCAGGGCCACGTGCGAACAGTCGAGCATGATGCAGGTGTGCGGAGTGTGTGTTTCCCCACCTGATGGTGGTTTGTTTGTTTGGGCTCTTGAACATGCTAGTGTGGGGGGCCGTAAGAGGGGTCCAGCATGATGCAGGTGACGGGCTCGTGTTGTGTCTATTAACCATGAGCGGAAGGGGGGGCATGGAGCGGCAGACTCGTGCTGTCCAGCATGGTGCAGTGCATGCCAGGGCGAAAGGGCGTACGCCCCTTCTGCATCCCGTCCCCCGCCTCGCCCATTGCTTTCTGCCCACCCTGCTTGCCCCTGCCGCCCCGCGGCGTGTTGCCGTGCTGCTCTTCCCACCTGTCATGCCCTGCCGCTCCTTTTGCTTCCCACCCTCCCTGCCCTGCCCCACCCTGCCCGCTCCTGCCCGCTTCCCTCCCCCACCCCGCAGACCGACGTCAACCTGCCCTTCATCACCGCCGACGCCACGGGCGCCAAGCACCTGCAGATGAACATCACCCGGTGGGTGGCTGGCAGGGCGGGCTTCGTATAGCGGGCACAAAGGGGTTGCTGAGCAGATGAACATCACCCGGTGGGTGGGCTCAGCGTGGTCTCAGCGTGGGCAAGAACTTGGCGCGGTGCTGGCTTTCGTACTGCGGCAGGGGGCTGGCCAGCTGCCCGCGTGGCTCTGCGCTGCGTGGGACTGCAGCTGGTACACAGCTGCCTGCCCCTTTGTGCGGCCCCTCCCTCTTCCCCACTGCTGTTTCCCTTGCTCTCTCTGCCTTCCAATGCCTCTGCTTCTCCCCCTTCCGTCCGATCACCGCAGCTCCAAGTTTGAGCAGCTGGTCAAGGGGCTGCTGGACCGCACGGTGCAGCCGTGCCACAGCTGCATGAAGGACGCCGGGGTGCAGCCGGCGGACATCCAGGAGGTGCTCATGGTGGGAGGCATGTCGCGCATGCCCAAGGTGAGCGCAGGCAGGGTTGGGTGTCAAGAGGTGTTGAGATGCGTATTGAAAGGAGGTGGCTTTGAGGAGGTGCTGATGGTGGGGGACACGTCACGCATGCTCAAGGTGAGAGAGGGTGACCTGGGGTTAGGGTTCGTAGGTGTGTGTAGAGATGAGTAAGGAGTGGAGGAGGCATCCACGCGAGGCCTCCTGGTGGGGGCCATGTCGCGCATGCCCAAGGTGAGCGCAGGTTGTCTCTGCTTACATACAGTGTTGGGGGGAATGTGGGACAGGGCAGAGGGGAAGGGCCAGGGGAGGGAGGGCACCAGGTCACCTGCCTGCCCGCCCGCCTGCCCTGCCTGCCTGCCTGTCCGGCCCTTGCCGCATCGTGCTCGGCATTAGCATGCCTCGTGCCCCTGACCCGCCTGCCCGTGACCCTGCAAATTCCTGCACATCCCTCCCTTTCCTGCGCTCAACCCACCAGGTGAACGAGATGGTGCGTGACATCTTCAAGAAGGAGCCCAACCGGTCCATGAACCCCGACGAGGTGAGCGGCCAGGATGTGCAGGGGTGGTCTAATCACAGGATGGCGTGCCACAATGTGAATGTGGAAGAGGACAGGCCTTTCTGGGAGTTGCTCCGTGGGTGTGCACTAATGCATGTGTGTAACCTTTGGGCCAAATGTCAGTTGGGTTGTGCGGACATCTTTGAAGGGCCCAGGCGGGGGGCCCTCAAGGCCCAGATTCAGTGGCTGCAGCACTGCTCTCCTCACGCCCTCCACAACTCCCCTCCTCTCACCACCATCTCACCATGCATCTGTTGCCCCCACCCTGCCCTCCACCCCAGGTGGTGGCCATGGGCGCCGCCATCCAGGGCGGCGTGCTGCGTGGTGACGTCAAGGACATCCTGCTGCTGGACGTCACCCCCCTCAGGTGAGACTACGATGCAAACACAGAGGTGGTTGGGTGGGAGGCTAGGTTGGTCGGGGCATGTGGCTGCCAGGTGCCGCACCTCCCGAGTGCATGCTACGGTGGGCCCCCTGCCTGACTGTGTTACAGTATCTCCCATAACTGCACCCCGCCCGTCACACTCCCCCATCCCACCACCCACCCATCCCCATCCTCGCTCCCCTGCCACCCACCCACCCCGCAGCCTGGGCATTGAGACGCTGGGCGGAGTGATGACCAAGCTCATCTCCCGCAACACCACCATCCCCACCAAGAAGTCTCAGGTCTTCTCCACAGCAGCAGACAGCCAGACGCAGGTCAGTGTGCTGTGCCGGTGGTCTTCTGGCTGCGTGTGTGTGGGTGGGTATAGTGGGGGCAGGCTTGGGCATAGCAGCAGACAGCTCGGCCCAGGTGCAGCTTTGCCCCCCTTTCCGGGGCGAGCGCGAGATAACTGCCAGACCTTCACTCACTCTTGTGATTCGTTCTTCCCTCTCATTGTTTCCCCACTGCAGGTGGGCATCAAGGTGTTCCAGGGCGAGCGCGAGATGGCGGCCGACAACAACATGCTGGGGCAGTTTGACCTGGTGGGCATCCCGCCCGCCCCGCGCGGCGTGCCCCAGATCGAGGTGACCTTTGACATCGACGCAAACGGCATTGTGCACGTGCACGCCAAGGACAAGGTGGGAGAGGGCAGGCTTTACATAATGGTTGTGGGGAGGGACAAGGTGCGGGGGGGAAGTGGAGAGGCGGCAGTGGGCAGGGATGCAGATGGCACGCTGCACACACGCACGCCAAGAGCAGCAGGCCGCATGGTGGCCTGGGGTGGGGGTTGGCGTGGAGAGGCGACCTTGGACAGTGAAGCAGCGAGTGGCATCGCGTCTGTGTGCCCAGGCAAAGAGGGTGAAGGGCGTGGCTGCCTCCCTACCTCGCGCTTCGGCGCGCACCGTTTCCTACCCTGCCGTGCCCTCACCGGCCAGCCTGCCCGCGCCCCTCGGTCCCCCGCCCCCCCGCCCGCAGTCCACCGGCAAGCAGCAGTCCATCACCATCCAGTCGTCAGGCGGCCTGAGTGAGCAGCAGATCCAGTCCATGGTCAGCGATGCAGAGCGGTGAGTGCGCTGGCGGAGCTGGCGTGCTTGAGCTGGCATGACGTTGGAGGGTTGAGGTTGCAAACAGAGGGGTGTAAAACAGCGGGCGCCAGGGGCAAGCCACGCAGATGTACGGAGTCAGCTTGTTGTCATTCCACCTTTCTGGTCTCGCCGTGCGCCCTGCAACGCACGCTTGCTTGCAATGTGCAAGCCGATTGCTGCCCTGCTCTGCCCTGCTCTGCCCTGCTCCCCCCCGCCCTTATCACCGCTCCCTCACCCCCTCCCTGGTAGGCACTTGTCCAAGAACACCCGCACAGAGGGCCCCACAAGCACTTCATCCTCATCAACTTGTGGTCTCACCTTCTGCTACCTTTCTCTCACCCCCCATGCTGTGGCAGGTACGCGGCCAAGGACTCTGAGCGCAAGGCGGCGATAGAGGCCAGGAACGAGGCCGACTCCCTCATCTACTCGGGTATGTGTCTCACATTTGATGATAGTTAATTATTATTACATGTGCGAGGCGGGTGGGGCGGGTTGGCATGGACAGGCCAGCGGCTATAGCCCGACTCCCTCATCAATTCGGCTGGGTGGGCTGGGCGCCAGTGGGGTGGTGTGGTTTGACCAGGACATCGCGTTGGCAGGGGCGTTGGCAGGGCTTCCAGGTGGCGTGTTGATGCTGTTGTTGCCGCCCTACTACCTCTTCCTGCAAGCAAGAAGAGCGTGGGCGAGTAAACTAGCTGCCTGTCCTTTTGCCCCCGTGCGTCCCTCTGGTTCTCACCTCTGCCTGCCCCCGCTGCCTGCTTGGATTGTGCAGCCGAGAAGAGCGTGAGCGAGTACAAGGACCGCCTGCCCGCCAACGTGGTGGACAGCATCAACGCAGCCATTGCCGACGTGCGGGGCGTGATGGAGTCGGAGAACGCAGAGGTGGGTGCAATTTTTTGTTTATTTGTGCTGGTATGAATATGTTGGTTGGTTGAATGGGTGCTTAGGCGGTTGTGGGGCTGAATCGGGCTTGACGTGAGTCCGAGAACGCATAGGTGGGTGGGTTCAGGCTGGTACGGGTGGCTGGATCCGGGTTGGGTCGGCCGTCTGCTGTGCCCTCCTGCCGGCGCTGCGCTTCGCCCCTGCTGGCGTGCGTACACGCTGCTGCCTTCCACTTTTCCCCAAACATAGCCCTCTCCCTCCATTACTTCCCTTGTACAGGAGATCAAGGCCAAGACGACAGCGCTGCAGCAGGTGGTGATGAAGATTGGGGAGAGCCTGGCCGGCAGCAGCGGCTCCGGCGGCTCCGGCACCGGCGAGAACGTGCAGGACGCAGAGGTGAAGGACAAGGAGAACAAGGACAAGTAGACGCGAGTGGCCCTTACATGAGGCGGAAGGGGATATTGTGGTGATGCGACATACTGGGCGCGCTGACCGAGTTCTGACAGCTGGTGCTCAGCCGGAGGGACTCCAGCCAATGCCGCTTTATGGCCGGCCGTGCTTACCGCTTTCTTCCCTCACTCGTTGGCCTCCCACCCACGTTGCTCCGCTTGTGCACCTTGCCCTTCATTGCTGTGGTGCCGCTGGCACACAGCCACTCAATCCATCTAAACCCCATGTGTGCGTTGGCCACCCATTTGTGCCCAGCCAACCTCGGTTGCTTCATGTTCCCCATTAAACCTTCAACCGATCTCATTAAACGCCAACCGGATCAATTGGTAGGCATTGCAGTGGCCTGTGCAAAAGCATGCAGTAATGCAAGCGGGCCCGAGTGGCAAATAAGGAAAGCGTGCGAGGGCGCACATCGCAACAGCTCAGAGGTGGTGGGGTATGCTCCGTAGACGGGTCCAAAGCTGGGGGCACCCACCTCGGCAAGGAGCAAACCGTCAACAATCGCACAATTTTCCGGAAGTGAAAGTGCATCACGTTTCCTTTGGGGAGCAAATGCTGCATTGTTTCCCTTGAAGGAAAATGCTGCCCCGTTTGTCCCGAGGGAAAACGCTCGCCTGTTTTCCCTAAGGGAAAGTGTTACCTCGTGTTCCTTCGGGGGAAATGCAGCGTCATTTTCCCTGAATGGAAATGCTGCCTCGTTTTCCTTGAGGGAAAATGCTGCCTCCTTTTTCCGTCAGGGGAAATGCAGCGTCATTTTCCCTGAATGGAAATGCTGCCTCGTTTTCCTTCAGGGAAACTGCTGCGTCGTTTTCCCAGAGGGGAACTGCTGCGTCGTGTTCCCAGAGGGGAACTGCTGCGTCGTTTTCCCTGAGGGAAAATGATGCGTAGTTTTCCCTGAGGGGAAGTGCTGCGTCGTTTTCCCTCACGGAAAATGCTGCCCCGTTTTCCCTGAGGGAAATTGCTGCCACGTTTTCCCTGAGGGGAAATACTGCCTCGTTTTTCCTGAGGGAAAAAGCTGCCCCGTTTTCCCTGAGGGAAATTGCTGCCCCGTTTGTCCCGAGGGAAAACGCTCGCCTGTTTTCCCTAAGGGAAAGTGTTACCTCGTGTTCCTTCGGGGGAAATGCAGCGTCATTTTCCCTGAATGGAAATGCTGCCTCGTTTTCCTTGAGGGGAAATGCTGCCCCGTTTTCCCTGAGGGAAAACGCTGCGTCGTTTTCCCTGAGGGAAAATGATGCGTAGTTTTCCCTGAGGGGAAGTGCTGCGTCGTTTTCCCTCACGGAAAATGCTGCCCCGTTTTCCCTGAGGGAAATTGCTGCCACGTTTTCCCTGAGGGGAAATACTGCCTCGTTTTTCCTGAGGGAAAAAGCTGCCCCGTTTTCCCTGAGGGAAATTGCTGCCCCGTTTG
>JAPTJF010000359.1:0-66066 GCA_029339195.1 Micractinium sp. NFX-FRZ | reverse complement strand
TGCCGACGCTGTGTCCGGCTGCGGGCACTCGGCCTGCTGCTGGCGCTGCACGTCCTGCTGCCCCGCTCCACCGGCAGCCGGTTGCAGGCTTGCATCTGTGCAGTGGGGGGAGGGTGGGTGGGGACCCAATGAGAGGCAACCAACAGTGCATGTGCGGTGTAAAGTAGAGACGCTGGCGATGCACAGGTAGGAAGGCTTGCATATACGCGGACCCCCTATTCCCAAGGCTACGGTGTTCCGTGCATTGCTGCCCGCCGCTATGCGGCCAGAGCGCAAGTCCTGCCACCTTGGCCAACCGTCGCCCCCTCCTCACCTGCTTCGGCAGCCGCGCCGACACCACTCTGTGGGGCCAGCTGCGCCCACTGCTGGACCGCCATCCTGCAAGAGCGGCGGCAGGCGGCGGCGGCGGCGGTGGGCGCGGCGTGCCCCTCAGAAGGTCTCTCGTTGTTCAGCAGGTGGCATAACCAGCACGCACTAGTCACCCCTGGCAAAGAAACTGATCGCCAAGAGCATGGCGAGACTGCACCTGAGCCACCCCCGCTGCCTTGTTTACCTGTCCTACAATGCCGGGGAAGCATCAAAGGGACGGGGTGAGAGGTGGTGCCCACTACCGCTACCGCTAGGGTGCGGATTTTTTTTGGGGTGGAGTCCTCCGGAGCACCGGCAGTGCTTCTTTCAGCTGGCTCCGGAGCCAGATCTGGCTCCGAAACGGCCTGTTTGTGAATGCTAGAGCCAGCAGCGCACAGGGCTGGAGCCACACGCCGGCCTGCTGCCGCTGCAGGCGGCAGAGCCAGCCGGCGCCCAGGTGGAAAGCTCCCGCCGCCACCGGTAAGCTCCCGCCGCCCCCGTCTCCGTTTGCGCGCCGGCAGAGACGCTGGTGCGCGGGCCACTCATCCCCGGCTTCCAGGCACTCATCCCCGGCTTCCAGGCAGTCAAGGAGGCGGCGCACGCGGCAGGTGGCTCCAGGAGCGCTCTTGGTGCGCCGGCCTTTC
Source organism: Micractinium sp. NFX-FRZ (assembly GCA_029339195.1). NCBI lineage: Eukaryota > Viridiplantae > Chlorophyta > Trebouxiophyceae > Chlorellales > Chlorellaceae > Micractinium > Micractinium sp. NFX-FRZ. The sequence continues at coordinate 65,074 of JAPTJF010000359.1, read as the reverse complement.
CATGCAGAGGTACTTTCTCCCCATCTTCCTGTTCTCTCTGCCCCAATGCATGAAGCTGTCCACACTGACGGCCTGGGCGGACACCCCTGCCATTCCCCAGGGAGCAGGCGAGGCAGGCATGGTGGTCACAGCCGCCATGCAGCGGTCTCCCAACCTTGGACAGCCGCCTTCCTGCAGCTAGCAGCAGGACCGTCGGTCCTTACATGACTCCTTGCTGGTTCCAATGCTTTTAAAGGGATTGAACTCCACAGGAAGGCACATTGTACAACGTCCAGGAAAAAAACAAGGGTGAAAGGATGCAAAAGCGACAGGCACAATACCCAACTTCATCAAATGACAGCGTGCGGAAAGCGGTTGTAGCCACGTCCAAGGAAGCCGAGCGGAAAACTAGTACATGCGTTGTGCCCGCTGCATCTGGGCCTGGCCTGCTGGGCCCCTTGGGGCAGCTGCGCAGTGCCGCCAGACACACCCATCCACGCAGCCAGACCGAGAGGGCCCCAGCGCGCGCTCAGCTCTTGCCCCCGGCCCCTGCCGCCGCAGCCTCCGCCGCCGCCGCAGCACCTTGCTTGGCCGCCGCTAGCCGTTCCTCCACCGCCTGCGCCGCGCCCTCCAGCCCCTCCCGCTCCAGCTCCCGCAGCAGCTGGTTGACCTCGTCCCTTGGGATCTTGTAGGGGGAGAAGGCCTCGGAGGGGAAGGCGCGGGCGGTGACGTCCAGGTGGTAGGCGTGCAGTGCCTGCGCAGAGGCAGGGCACGGGGAGGGCAGAAGGGGTCGGGCAGAGGAGTGGGTGGCATGTGGTAGGCATGCAGCGAGCCGTTGAACAGTGCTTCTCATGGCAGGGCTTTGACCACAAACCGCCACCCCAGGCTCAACATCTGTCCCCCAGTGCGCCGCGGCCGGCCAGCCTCACCTCTTGGATGACCGCCCCCACCGTAGAGTACTGCTTGCAAAACTTGGGGGTGACCTTGGCGTGGTGCGGGTGCTGCATCATGCCCAGCAGGTCGTGGTACACCAGCACCTGCATCGAATGAGAAGAGGGTGCGCAGTATGGGCAGGTCACAATATGTGGTGGTTGTGGTGGTGGTGAAGATGGGCAGGGGGGGGGAGGGAGGTCAGGGGGCTGCATCAAGCTAGCAGTTCACGGTACACCAGCACCTGCAGACGACGAGTTGCCAGCATGAAATGGCGCAGTTATGCGTGGGAGAAATATGACGGGCACAGGGGTGCGGCAGCATCATGTCAAAGCATGCGTGACATACCAGCACCGGCGGTGGGAGGAAAGGGTGGATGGAAGGGTGTGGGTAATGAAACAGCGGGAGGGCAGGCAGGGAGGGCCGAATGAAAGCCCCCGCAGGGCCATCTCACGCCACCTGTTCCGCCTGCCTCCCATCTGCACCCGCACCTCCGCCCGGTCCCGCCCACCGCCCTGCCCAGCTGTCGCGCACACCTGCCCGCTGGTGCCGCCACCAGCGCCGATGCCAATAGTTGGGATGCTGAGCTCGCTTGTGACTGCCGCTGCCACCACAGCAGGCACACATTCGAGCACGATAGAGAAGCAGCCAGCTGCCTCAAGCGCTTTCGCCTCGCGGATCACGCGCAGCGCCTCGGAGGCTGCGCAGGGTGGAAAGAAAGAAAGGTCGGGCCCCGGTCAGGCAGCGACACCAGGGAGCGCACAGGCGGGCGGGGCGCTGACGTCGCGAACTGTGCACACCTGTGTGGCTTGCTCTGCCCTACCCTGCCTGCCTGCACCGGCCTCCCGCCGGCACCAGCACCTGCTCTTCTGCAGCTGGTACGGCACAGTCAATGTGCTGACCCGCTTGTGCTGCGGGCCTGCAGCCTCACAGCAGTGGGGGTGGCCCGCATGCACGCCCCACTGCCGCAACTTCCATTGAAAGTGGGCCAGAAAGAACATGCCCTGGCCACCACTCTAACAGGTTGCTGCCTCACCTGTCTGTGCAGCAGGGCGGAAGCCCCCCAGCACTGATATTGCCTGCGGGGTGAGGCCCACATGGCCCATCACCGCCACCCCCGCCTCAACCACGCTGCGCACCTGCAGCGGGCGGGGGATAGTGCAGGGGCAGGGCAGGGCAAGGCGAGATAAGCAGGCAGTCGGGCAGGCAGGCACGCAGGCACGCAGGCATGCAGGCATGCAGGAAGGAAGGAAGCCCTGAGCGGGGGGGCGCCTACTGCCCAAACTGGCGACTTTAGACGCCCACATTTGCCTACCTGTGCATTCGCCGCCCTGCCACCCCCTCGCCACCCTGTCCTCACTCAACACCCCCACTCTATCGGCCTCCCCTCCCCCCTTCCCCTGTACATGATTCTATTCTCAAACCCACTTACTGCCATCACTATGCACACAGCCCACTCACGGCCTTTACGCTTCTGGAAGGGAGCCACCTTCATCCCTCACCGCGCCCATCTCACCCTCGCACCCGTCACGCAACAAGCCCACGCCCACATGTGCGCCCGCTCACCGCCTTGGCCCTATTGGTGAAGCCGCCCTCAATCTTGACGGCATCCATCTGCCCCTCCTTCATCATGCGGATGGCAGACTGCACCGCCTGCTCGGGGGACACCTCCACTGCGGTGCAGGCGGGAGGCAGGGAGAGAGTGGGTGGGGGAGGATGGAAGAGCACGCGCCCGGCGAGTGGGTGACCCCACTGCCTGGCGGAGCGCGCAAGGGGTTCCAGGAAAGCGCGAGCGCAGGCCACGGTGACGTGCTGAAAAGCCTTGCACCGCCGCCTGCTGCGCCTGGTGCGCCGCGCCCCGCCTGCACGTCCTGCTGCGCCAAGCCCCGCCTGCACCCACCCGGCCTCATGTACCCGCCCCACCCCACACCACTCTGCACCCCTTCCCCTCGCACCCGAGCCAAAGGGCATGTCTCCCACCAGGAATGGGCGCCGCGCCCCCCGTGCCACCGCCTTGCAGTGCGTCAGCATCTCGTCCATCGTGATAGGCAGAGTGGTGTCGTGTCCGTGCACCACCATGGCCACGCTGTCACCCACAAGCAGCATGTCGATGCCCGCCTCGTCGACCTGTGGATGTGCAAGGAAGGGGAGGGAAGGGGAGGAAGGCGAATGGCATCAGGAAGCGTGCACCACCGCCACCACACCATGCTGGCCGCCCAGGCGGCAACTGCGCTGCCCCAACATTGCAGAGAACACAGGGTTGGGAGGAGGCAAGGGGGCATGCGTTGCTATCACATACACCAAGCTGTGGCCGGTTGCTAACAAACGCCCTGCCATCGCCCGCCAGTGTGTGATTGGGGCAGGCATTTGGAGAGTGAAAGTTGTTGGGAGTTGTTTGTCAACGGGAGGGCTCACATGCACGGCGGAGGGGTAGTCGTAGGCTGTCACCATGGAGATGGGCTCCCCCCGCTGGTACTTGTCACGCAGCGTGCGCAGCGTGACGCGACGCGGCGACGGCGCCGAGGGGCCGCTGCACGCGGGCAGGGGGTGCGAGGGGGTGAGGGGTGGGGGGCAGAGGCAGGGGGTAGCGATGGGATGGTACAAGGCAGAGTGGGTACGGGAGGGGCGGCTCCTCTCCAATGAGGCAAGCAAGCTGCTCTGCCAAGCCCATGTAAAAACCCAACTGCGTGTGACAATGCTGATGCACTACTTCTCGCCTCCGGTTCTGACCGCCACCCCGCCGCCAACCCCACTGCACCCAGCCATACTGGTGCCAAGGAGAGCCAACAACCCGGCCGGGAGCGCGGCAGCCGCACCTGTAGACGGCATTCTCTGGTTTGTTGGAGTGCCAGCGCGCGCCGCCTGCCGCCTGCAGCAGCTCCTCCAGGCTGCTTCCTGCGAACGTTGAAAAGTCACGGTGCCACTGGCATGAGCAGGGGGGCTGCAGGGCAGGCGAGCGGAGCGGCAGACGACAGCGGAGGCGGCGGCTGCATGCGGCTGCACATGTGGTTGACCTGCTGCTGGGGCGCGCTGGCAGGCTCCCGTGAGCACCATCTGGCACAGGCGGCGCTGGGCGTCGCGCATATAGGCCGCCATGACGCCACAGCGGCGCAGACAACTCGCTGAATAGGTGGCTGCTGGGCAGGGGCTGCCAACCCTAGCGGAATGGTTTTGGCAGCAAGTATTGTGTCCGATGGGGCAACCAACGAGGGCAGCAGCTTGCGGGACGGCTGCCTGAAGTGCGTGCTTTGCGATGGTGCTGTCACGCGGCCGAGCGCTCTGAACCACTCCCCCGCCCCGCGACCTGTTTCCTTGCGCTTGCCAGCTCCACCCAGGCTCTCTGCATCCTCGCAGCGTGCCTTCACTGGAACGCCGCCGCGTGGTCTTACAATTTTGTGGAATTTGAAATAGCCAGCTCTCCAGCCGCCTCGGGGGCCAACGCCATGGTGGCTCCACCACCTCCCCCCTCCAGCCGCTTCCTGTGGGTTGCGAGCGGCGAGCCCCATGCGATTCGCCGCCGCGAGCTGCTGTCCAAGTATGGCGAGCAGATCCGGAAGCTGTATGGCTACGACCACGCCACCGCCTACCAGGTGCGTGCGCGCGAAGGGGGGACGCCGGGCTGGCTGGCAAGGCCTGGCGGCGTCGCCTCAACGCCGCCGCCGCCCTGGGTGCACCCGTGCGTCTGTCGCGCCACTTGCAGGCAGACCTTGCCGGTCGCTACTGCTGCTCGTGGCTCTGCTGTGGGCTGTTGGGGTGCCACGGGCTGTTAGGGGCACCATAGCTTACAGAGCTGTGCGGTGTCTGTTTGGGTGCCTGGGTGGTGACAGTATCTTGCAGCCTGCCGCCAGCATTGTCGCTTTGCCGGGAGCTCGCTCTGCCGCCACCCGCGCTGCCTCCCTCTTTCAGCAGTATTCAGCCGCAGCAGCGGCTTCACCCGACCCAGCCGGGCAGCTGCTGTGCTTGCTGACCGCGCTGCCCTCTCCAACCGCTGCCAACCGCCGTCGTGCTGCCACGCGCACCCCGCTGGCTCATCCGCGTGCCATCTCTCGCTGACCCCCAGATCCCACCTCTTCCTTTTGTTGGGTGCAGGTCGTGTTTGTGGTGCTGCTGCAGTTCCTGATGGCCTACTGCGTGCGGGACTGGGACTGGTGGAAGCTGTGGCTCGTCTCCTACGTCGTGTCGGGCACGCTGAACCAGAACCTGCTCACGGCGCAGCACGAGATCTCCCACTTCCTCGCCTTCCGCAAGCCCTCCCACAACAAGCTGCTGGCTCTGTTTGGCAACCTGCCCCTGGTGGTGCCCATGGCAGTCAAGTTCCGGGAGTACCACCACGACCACCACATCTTCCTGGTGAGGGCTGGCTGGGCTGGCCGGGCCTCCTGAGCCTGGAACAGGGGTTCCTTGTCCCCCCTGCACTTGGGGGTGCGCGTTCTGGCTGCATCCTAGCGTGCGGGCAGGACCGGCTGTAGCCCCACAGCACAGCACACCTTCTCAGGCTTCCGTGCCTCAACCTGCCCCAACCTGGCCTCCCCCAAACCCTCCTCGTGATGATGCCATGGTTCCAATGCGGGGCATGTTCAGTGGCAGCAGCGTGGACCAGCCCACCGTGCTGCAGCCAACCCTGCCTTCACCCACCCCGTCCCACCCCACGTGTTCCTCCCCCCCCTCCTGCCCCGCCTGTCCCCCAGGGCATTGACGGCGGCGACGTGGACCTGCCCACGGTGCTGGAGTCCACCTGGATCACCGGCTTCATCACCAAGGTGCTCTTCACCATCAGCTACATGGGCGTCTACGCCGTGCGCCCGCTGCTCGTGCGCCCCAAGGCCGCAAGTGAGTGGGGGTTGGGTGGTGGGCGATGCGCGGCGGCTGGGCCATGCGCGCTGTGCACACTCTGCTTTGTGTACGCCCTGAGGTGGTGGGTGGGGCGGAGGGAGTTGGAGCTGCGGACGCCTGATGCTGGCCTAAGAAGTGGTCTGGCCGCTCGCTACTGCCCTGTGCCAGCTGCTGCTGCCGCTGTGCCGTGTCCCCTGCACCCTGCCCTCCCCATGACCCTCGCTCCGCCTCCCCTCACCCTCGCCCCGCCTCCCCTCCCCTGCCACCCCCCCGCAGCCATGGCGGACGCCGTCAACTGGGTGTCTGTGATTGGCGTTGACCTGGCCATCCTCTACTTCTGGGGCTTCAAGTCCTTTGTGTACCTGCTGGCCGGCTCCCTGCTGGGCGGAGGCCCCCACCCCATGGCGGGCCACCTCATCGCGGGTGCGGCGCGGGTGCTGAGCGTGTGTGTGTGGGTATCAATCCCGGGTGTGGCTGCCGCTGGGCAGTGCCGGGCGCGGGCTGGCAGCGCTGCGCGTCCGGCACGCTGGGCCGGCAGGGGTGCAGGCATGTGGGCACCGCCGCCGCGGTGCTGGCGCTTCCCTGCAGGATTGAGCAGCACTGTACTGTGTAAGCTGATGACGCAGCGTACCTCTCGCACCCCTCTGAACCTGCTCCGATAACAGCACTGTGGCCCTCCCACTCCCCTGCCCCTCCCCTGCCCCTCCCCTGCAGAGCACTACATGTTCAACCGTGGCCAGGAGACGTACAGCTACTACGGCCCCCTCAACCTGCTCTCCTACAACGTGGGCTACCACAACGAGCACCACGACTTCCCGCAGATCCCCCAGACCCGGCTGCACAAGGTGGGGCAGCACACAGGCAGCGCAGGGGGGAGAGAGTTGCTTGTAGCAAGGGCATAACATGTCGGAGGGCAACAGCAGAGAAGCCCGGGATGCACAAGCTGGGGGGAGAAGGGGAAGTGGAGCTTGGCCAGCTGCCCTCTGCTCCCATGGCTGTCCCCCACCTCTGACCCAACCCTTCCCACACTTACATTACCTCTCCACCTTGCTGCTCTGTGTGCCCCCGCACTGACATTCCTTCTCCCCCCTGCCCCTCCCCCTCCGCAGCTGCGCAAGATTGCCCCCGAGTACTACGACACCCTCTACTCCCACACCTCGTGGTGCTGGGTCATCTGGCGCTTCCTGGTGGACCCCTCCATGGGCCCCTGGTCCCGCATGCACCGCGTGCAGCGCGAGGGCACCCCCGCCGCCAACGACGCCTTCATCGGCAGCCTGTGCCGCACCGCCGCGGAGGCGGCGCCCGGCGAGGCCGCGCGCTCGGCAGAGGTGCTCAGCGAGGGGGGCGCCACTGCGCTGCAGGTGGGACGGGGTTGTGGGTGGGGGCGGGGCCGGGGTATGGGGCGGTGCAGAGGTGCAGGCGGGGCCACAGCGCTGCAGGTGGGGCGGGCTTGCGGGCGTGTGGCAGGGGGCGGTGCAGAGGTGCAGGCGGGGCCCAGCGCTGTAGGTGGGGTGCCAGGGCGGCGGGCATGCGGGGTGGCCTTGTGTTGCATCGAATCGGATGCCAACCTTCTGCTGCGTTGCCAGCCAGTGCTGTGCTGTCCCGTTCCCACTGCCGATCCAGCCTCCACCTCTGACCTTTCCATTCGGTGCTCCCTTGTGGAAACGCATTTGCAGGCAGCCATGGGCGGCAAGAGCGCGGCCCGCCTGATCAACAAGGGTGCCAAGCAGGACGAGAACAACCCGCACAACAACTACAACCTGCCCGCCGCCTCCTGAGCTAGTCCAGGCTGAGGTGGCGCAGCGCAGCGCAGCGTGCACAGCTCACCCTGGCGCAGCGGGCTGTGTGAGCGTGGCGCGGCCAGCAACCAGCTGCCGGTGGCGCTGCATGGTGCCGCATGCCGGCCGCACCGCCGAGAGCTCGCCAGGCGTGTGGCCCAGCTGGCAGCAGTGGTGCTCCACTGAAACTGCCGGCCCGCCGCACGCCTGCGGCTTCCTGACGAGCGGACGTGCGGCAGCGGTGCTGGCAGTGCCGCCTGCACCAGCCAGCTTGCCTGAAAGAATGCATGCTGCCCCACAACATGCCTATCAATGTGATGCGTGGGCGGCAGGCCAGGCCGGGGAGGGGTGGGGTGGCTGCTTGCTGCCTCTGTCCCCGCAGCAGCATGTTTCTCCACACTCCGCCGCCCCAGGTCGCCGCCTGTTAAGAATGCTCCTCCCCCTTCCTCTTCCCTGTTCATTCCTCTTCCCCCCTCGTTCGCGCACTGGACATCTTTTCCAACGCCCCAGCACTTGTTGGCAGGCTGCCTGCCCGCCCCAGCGGTGCCTGTGCCGCCTTGTCACCTTGGGGCCTGCAGGCCCCCTGCCCCCCCTGCCTCCCCTCCCCCCTTTTGTGTGTGTGTGCGCGCTCATCAATGCTTTAGTTTGCCATCTTACCGCATCCCTCCCCTCCCCACACCGATCCCAAGATCACGTCACACTGCTCACCATACCACCCACCCACCGTACCTTGTTTCCTCCCACCAAGGCTGAGTGCGGCCTGGCAGCAGTACTGCCTGGCTACCCGCCTGCCGCCACAGCCCCCCACTGTGCGCGGACTGACAAGAGCTGTTGTTCCCCGACTTGACAGGTGGCGCCTGTAAGCAGGCCACCGCCGCCGTAGCGTCAAGGAGTGAAAGCAGAGCAATAGATGACAGCGGGGTGCAAGGGAGGGGCAGGAAAGGGAGGGCGGGCACAGCAGGCTGGAGGGCCAGGGAGCTTGGCAGGCGTGCCCCGCCAGCCGGCAGTGCCGCTGCCCGGCGCCAGCGCTACACTGCACGGTTACAAGGGGTTCCACTTTTCGAAGGGATGCCCAACAATGTATCTTGATGCATGTCATGGCCTTAAAACTTGGCTTCTCGCCGTCCTCGCCGTCATGCCAGCCACTCCCGCGTCTTCATCCCTTGGTACACCGAGGAGAGGGCGCCCGCCACGCTCATGACACCCGCCGGCCACACCTGCGGCACGCGGTGGGTGGCGAGCAGCACACAGAACCGGTCGGATTGCGAATAACCTTACCCCGCAATCCACCAGTCCGTGCAGAGGCGGGCTGGCGGTGCCCCCAGCATGCAAGTGCACACCTGGGCTGGCAGATGGGCCGGCACATATCACCTGCATGCATGCGACCGACATCATGTGCCTGCAGATCGATGCACTGCCGCACCGCACTGCATGTGCCGCCAAGCCGCGGCCCCCCTGCCCCCCTGTCGAATCCCCACCCTGCAGGGAGCCGTACCTTGCGTGTCTTGGCAAAGCGGGGCGCCATGGCACCCAGCAGCGCCAGGGAGGCCACCAGGGATATGGGGTGCCCCACATCCGGCCGTCCGCTCTGCGCACGCAGCACGCAGGGGGGCGCGAGCAGATTGGCAGCGTGGCGGCAGGGGCGGGAGGTGGCATTTGCAGTTGGGCAGGGCAGCCTGACCAGCAGGTTGAGAGCAGAGGCGCGCAGGGCGGACCAAGCAGGTGCCGTGCGGCGCTGGCGAAGAGCAGTTGCTGGCCCCTTACGTTGATCTGCATGCCGCCGGCGCCAAACAGCGCTGCAATGCCCAGGCCGGCCACCAGGCTCGGAACCGACTTGGTTTTGCTGTAGCCCGCCACGCCGCCCGCAGCGCACACGGCGGCCATGCTGAAGGCTGCGTGTGAGGAGCCTGTGGGGCGGTCCATGGCTGCAGCCAGGGAGGGGCAGGGGGCAGAGGGACGGTTGCCGCGGGATCAGAGGCAGTGGCACAGTGAAGGCTGCGGCACCAGGCACTGCCGTGGCAGCTGGCAGCAAACCGCGTCGGAGAAAGTGCTGCGAGTGCGGGCGGCGACGACGGCAGTGGCGGGAGCTTGGCGGCCGGTCAAAAGAGCGCACCTGTTGCTCGAGCGCTGCCTGTTAGCAATAAGTTCCGAATTAAAGCGTGTAGCTAGCGCTGCGACGAGCGAGAGTGGACAAACCCTGAGAGCGCGGAGTGGCTTTGCAGCACAGAGCTCCTCGTCTCGGTGGAGGCTTGCGACGTGATAGGGTTTACCCCATACAATGCTGAAGACGGCAGAAAGCGTGGGTGGTGTGGGTAGGAGCTGGCAGGCTGCTGGCGGCGGGGCAGCGGGTCCGCTGTCCACAGCGTTCTGGGCGGGAGCTGGCCATGCCGCCAGGGCAGGCCAGTCTGCATCACTAACTACTGGGCCATCATGTAACAGTCAGTGATGGCGCAGTGATTGTTTGAAACGCTCGTCACCACAAGCTTGCAAACGCAAGGTGCGACCACGCTTGTGTTGGGTACACTGCATGGCAAGGCAGGACGCCAAGCGGCAGGGCGCATTCGGCATGTGCCGCCTGGCGATGCACGTCCTGCTCTGCACCCAATGCAGACTGTCAGGCGAACGCACCTTCTGACCCTTGCAGGTTATAAACCTGCCAGAAGCTGTCTGCTCAGGCTTGCGGCATTGGTATACTGACCCTGCCGGCAGCAATGCAATCCACGCCAGCAGCATGCACTGCACTTTTGCGAGCCCGCTGGCGCTGGCAAGCCTTTGAATCACCCACCCCACCAGAACAACCTAGGGTCTGCCTTGAGTGGTGGGGGATGGGTGCCCGAAACGCCAGGCTGCTGCCGGCTGGCTGCTGCCAGGATTCACAGCTCTGCGTGGCTCTGCAGGAGCAGTGCTGTGCCCGACCTGCCTCCTACTGCATCATTCCGCCTGTCTCCCGCACGTTCCCACCTGGGTGAGGCGGCGCCAGAGGGCGGTTCGACGCAACGCGCGGCGCAACTGAGCGCCCCCATGCCTGTAGGGTGGTGCTGGCGGCGCCAGCGGCAGGCTGCCCCCAGGCAGGCTCCTGGTACAGCTCTTCCCATGCTCGCCACCTGCGCTGCACTTTGAGTCAGCGGGGTTGCATTTTCGCCCCTTTCCGCCAGACCTCACTCGATTCGCGTCAAAGCTCCCCCCTTGCCCTCTGAAGAACTGGGATCAGTTGTGCACAGCCGCCCGCTTCCCTTGCCCACCGACCCTGTCTCCGTTTCCAGCACATGTGACACAATTGACCGCCCTCCTCCCATCAGGCCTGCATTTCTCTGAAAACCAAGCTATTCACGCCTCTTGACGCCAGAAGGCGTGTAGCAGCTGTTCCTCGTGTGTCTAGCAGCTGGGATGGTAGCTGCCCGCCCATAACGTCCTGGGCACAAGTGTCCACTCCGCTCCCCCCTTCTGCCCCAGCTTCCATGCATGATAAACCCAATGCCAACCCACCTGAAACTCTTACCAAAGCAGAGGGTGCAAATTGTGAGACGCATGGAGAACATAATCACTGTGCTGACAGTCTGCAGTCCGACCACTGGCTGCATGAAGCTGCCGCTCCGCCGGATGGGCGCTTCTGCCAGGTCGGCGTGGATACCACCACACCAGGGTGCATGGCGCCTCGTGGTCGCTGTTGTTTTCGTCTTTGTAAGCCTGTGGGGCCCTCCTACGCAGAGTGGCGTGCCAACCGCTGCGCCAGGCTTTTGCACTCGAAGAAACCGCGTCCCCGCATCAGTCAGATTCAGTTTTGGTGGCCGCTGGGATTCGTTCGTCGCTTCCGCTTCTTCTCCGTGCCCTCTGATTTCAAAAACCCTGTTGTTCGCCTGCTTTCCGGGGCCCTGTCCTGGACTCCCCGCCGCTCCTCTTCTCCGCCTCCTCATGGGCCCTGGCGCCATGAAGCGCTCCACTGTCGTGGCTGGCATTGCGCTGGCAGCGGTGCTGCTAGCTGCGGGTGAGTGATGGGAGCATGGCGGCGGCATCTGGCCGCTGCCCGGCGCGCCGCCGACGCCCCTGCTTGGGCAGTCTGTTTGCCGTCCGCAGGCCGGCCTTGCACGCTCCACCCGACCACCACCTCCCAGGATTTGCGCACCGGGCTGTCACACACCGGCCCTTCAGGCTGCCCCGCCCCGCCACTGGTGTCCCTGCTATGTGCCCCCCGCCTCCTGCCTTCCGCCCCCTCGCCCGCTGCAAATCAACCTGCAGGCGTGCATGACCAGTCGCTTGAGAGCCAACCCCACCGACCCCCCCGCGTGCTGTACCAACCACCACTTTATGCACCTCAATCTGCCCTGCAGGCGTGCATGCTGAGTCGCTTGTCATCCACCCCAACCGCGCGGCCGGCGCCGGCGTCGCCGCCGCCGCCGCGCCCGCCAACAATGGCCAGGTCATGTTCCCCAACTTCTACACCGCCCTCAAGAAGCAGCCCGGCATGAGCATCACGCGCGCCGTGGTGGATGTGAGCACAGCATGCAACAAGCCTGTGGCCGCTTTTCAACCTCCCTCCTGCCTGCCTGCCCGCAGCCTCCACACGCCCTGCTGCACACTGAGCCGACTGCCCGCCGCCTTGGTTCCGGGTATCGGCAGAACATGCGTGCATGCAGGCCAGCACCACCACTCCAACAGAGCATACCTGCTGCCCCTCCTGCTGTTGCCCCAGGCAGCAGAGGCGCCTGCTTGGTGTGCATCCCATCAACAGTGCTGCTGCTGCTTGCCCACCCCCGCAGGCGTCCGGCATGCGCCAGTACCTCTCCAATGGCAATGTGGTGGCCACTTTCTTCCCCCCTGACGGTGCGCTGCACTGCTGGCCTGGGCGGACCTCGCTGGACTGCCTGCCTGCCTGCCTGCCTGCCCTGCCTACCCAGCCTGCCAACTTGCCTGCTGAAACACCCCTCTGCTTCTGCCAGCCTGCCTTGCCTGCCTGCCTGCCTGCCTGCCCATCTGCATGCGTGACGCCTCTGCTAGCTTTCCGAAGCTTGTAAGCTCCCTCTTCTGCAACCCCTTCTTCCTCACCTGGCATCCGCCTTTGCCCTGCCTCCCGCTCCCCCATGTCCCCCTGCAGACCGCGCCTGGCGCGAGCATCTGAGCACAAAGATGGGCATCACGGTTCACGAGCTGCTGCTGCCTGCCAACAAGGCGCTGCTGCGGGAGGTGAGAGGGGTGGGGAGGGGTGGAGGCCGGGCTGGGCGTTGGTTGCGTACAGGTGTGCAGGGCAGGCTGGGCGTCGGTTGCGTATAGGTGTGCAGGGAAGGCTGGCGATTGCTGCGTGCTCCTGTCTCCGCCAGGTGGCTCGCCTTCCTGCCCGCCTCCTTGCGTGCCAACCCCGCTCGGCCCCACACACCGACGATCCTCTCCCCCCTGCCCACCCCTCCCCTCCCTCCCGCTGCCCTCCCTTGCCACCCTCTGCAGCTGATCAAGTCCCTGATCGTCCCCGGCCGCCGCGTGTACACCCCCATGTGGCCCCAGTGGCCCAAGAAGATTTGGCTGCCCACCATGCAGCCCGGCAACCGCATCGGGCTGGAGATGGACGACGGCGGGCGCCGCCCCGGCCCCGACCGCTTTGACGTCGACGGCACCGACGACGACTCCGAGGTAGGGACACATTTGTGGATTGACACACACACAAGAAGTGCGGCTTGTGAGGGGTGGGGTGTGAGGGAGGGATGTGGGTGGGTGGAGGCAGAGGAGTTGTTAGCGAAGGAAGCTTCATGGCATGGAGGGACCAGCTGCAGCAGGGCGTGATGCACCTGGGTTTCCTGCACGCGGCACACAGAGCGCGGCATTGTGTCCCCACCGATGGCACACAAGATGACGCGCTGTGTGTGCCACCGGTGGAAACGGGTCACGCTGGACCCGAGGCTGCACACAGAGCTAGTGGCCGGCTTGTGGGCTCCGGTGCAGGCGGCAGGGTTGGTCCTGGGCAGCAGCCAGGGCGCGCGCAGCGGGTGGGGCAGGATGATGTGAGTGCCACCCTGCTGGGTGCGCGACGTGCCCCCTGACCTCCCGCCTCCAACCCTCTACTGAACCACCCTGCCCGCACCCGCATCCCTTCCCCTCTGCAGCTGGTGCACAGGAGCTGGGTGATCAACGTGAAGGTTGGCAAGGGAGTGATGCAGACGGTGGATGACGTGAGTGCCGCCCTGCCCTGCTCTGCTCTGCCCTGCCCCGCTGTTCTCTGCTTTGGTCCGCTCCCTGCCTGGGGCCGTGGCTGCACTGCTCTGTTGCCTTGCCTGCCTGCGCGTGCGGACACAGGGCGGCGAGGTGGGGGCCAGGAACATCCTGCTCGCCCTACGCACAGGGGTGTGGCAGCAGTAATGGCAGTACCGATGCACAGCAGCTGACCAACTGCATCCTCCACCCTGCCCCCCTGTCTTGCAGGTGCCCACCTGGGTCGGGTGGAACAAGCGGGTCATCCGCAACGTCAAGAACGTGCGCAACTGAGGGGTGCCTGCGCTGGCCGCTGGCCACCACTCACCCCAGCCACAGTGCAATCACTGTACCCACGCCCGACCACTCTCCCCCCCACAACACCAGCTCCCCGACTCTACAATCATCCTGACTGTGCTATGATGTGTGCGACTTCCCCCGCTTACACTCCTCCCCCCACACTGAGTTGACGTTATTGCCTCGCAGGCGCAACTCCACGCACTGCTCGACAACCGTGTGCAGCATGTAAACGCGCCATTACAGTGTGCTGCTGGCAGCAGGCGGGACGACAGCTGCAGGGGCAGGTGGAGTTGAGCAGGCGGTGTGGGCGGCCAGTGCCCACCTTGGGTCGGCAGTGCTCAACCTCCTGCGCCGGTTGATGTTGGCTTGTAGACGCTCCTATGATGACACAAATAGCAGCAGCTACGCTGTCCCGATCACAGCGCAGGCGGCGGCGCCACTGGATGGAGGGATACCGCCGCCCACTGGGCACCCCGCCCACACAACATGCCTGGTAGCCGCGGTGTCCAGATTGATGGCTTGCACTTTTATTCGAGTGCTTGCTCGCCGCAAAGCTGCAGGCCACCATGAACACTGTTTGGAGCCTTTGCCGACCAAATTCTTTAATGCGGCAGGCACCTTCACCGGCCCTGCTGCGCGGCACCACCGACCCGCCTATTCGACGAGTGCATGCAGCAGCGGAGGGCGCACGAGGGTCCACTCCATTGGCGCGGGCTGGGTTTTCAGCGCCGCCACTGGCGGCAGCAGCGTCCCCGCCCCGTGCCGGCGCCCCGCCCCGCCCGCGCCGCGCTCGCAACCGGACCACCCCGCAGCGTGCGCTGCCAGAAGCGGTGGATTCCTTGTTTGAGGTAGCCAAATACAGCTGCATCTGGGTGCAAACAGGGGCACATGCGCCGGCCGGCCCCGCCCACTCCCAACCCGCTCGCGTGCTCGCCCCACGCTGCCCTCCTCCCACCCGTCCGCCCTCGCCCCACCTTCTGCATCCACACCACCACAGGCCACGGGGGTGCCCCTTGTAGATGAGCTCATGAGCATGCGCACGATAGAGGCAGCCGTCCAGCACAGCGCCAAGCTGGCGGCCGTCGCGCTGGCGGTCGCCGTGCTGGGCACGCTGGCGCTGCGCGCCGTGGACCGGCTGGCGGGACGGCGCATCGCGCGCAGCAGCGGCAGCGGCGACTTCAACGTCGCGGCGGCGCTGGCGGCCGCCGCCTTCAGGCCCTGCCAGGTCGGATGCCCGCCCGCCTCCCCGCCGCCCGCCCGCGTGCGCTTTGCACCCAACTCCCCCACTGGGACCGCACCCAGTTCCTTTGAACTTGGGAACAGCTTGCACCGCCTGAAGCGCTTGGGCTGTACCTCCAGCTCGGTGCCTTGGACATGCGGGTGGTGCGGCTGCCCCTCCATCCGCCCCGATGGATTGTAGGACCTCTGCCCTGCCATGCCTGCACGTACCCCACCACCGGCGGCGCACCAAACACTTTCATGCTTGTGTGTGCTTGCAATGACCAGCCGTAATGCCATGTCACCCCCGCTGCAGGTACTGCTGCCGTACTACGCCGGCGCTTACATTGTCACGCTCGGCAGCGCCCTGGCCCAGGTGGCGGCCACCAAGCTCAAACGGGACTGGGCCTCATTCTTTCGTGAGTGGCAGCGCTAGCGGTTGTGTCACACAAGTGGCGAGCTGCATTATGGCTGCTTGCAGCAGTGGATGCAGGCACCTCATGGCAGCAGGGCGCAAGGCACACGCATGCAGCGGTGCATGCCGAGCGCAGCAGAGGGCCGGCCAGCAGTGCAGCAGCCAGTGCACACAGCACGAGGGGCAGGCACCTACAGGCCTTTGCCCCGACTGCCGAGATGACATAACCCGTCCGCCTGTCTGGTGCGTGTGCGTGTGTGTGCAGGAGACAAGAGCGACATGGCCCTCACAGCGCTCCAGTGGTTCACTCAGCTGGTGCAGGTGCGCAGGAGGCAGTGGGCAGGGGAGGGTGCAGGTGTGCAGGGGGCGGCGGGCGGGGGAGGGTGCAGGCAGGTGCGCGGGGGCCAGCGTGCAGGGGAGTGTGTGGGCAGGTTGTGTAGGGGCGGCGGGCAGGGGAGGGTGTAAGCAGGTGCACAGGGGGCGGCGGGCAGGGCAGGGTGTAGGCAGGTTGTGTTGGGGGCAGTGGGCAGAGGGGATGAGGCACCTGCACTGCACGCTAGAGGCCTTCCTCTCGGCTGGACATTCCTGGGCTGCGGTCTTCAACGGCAGCAGTGCTGGAAGCCTGACTGCCGAGCGTGGCAAAGGAGCGAGGTGCTTGCGTTGGTTGGCACTGTGGCGGCCCGCATGATCACTAACCATCATGTTGAAGTGCCGCCATGAGCAAGCAACGCACTCGGGTGGTGAGAACGACTGCCCAGCGGTTTGCACACAACCGCTCAATGATATTATTATATATCATATAATTATATATTGCAGGACACCAGCGAGCTGCTGATCATTGTTGCCGTGGCCTGGGCGCTGATCGACTTCAAGAGCCGGGTGCTGCACTGGGTGGCCACATGCATACTGTCCGACTCGTGAGCTCCGGAGGGGGGCTGAGCGGGGCGGGCCGCTGTGCTGCGCCATGCTGCGCTGTGCTGGCAGGCTTCTGAGCTCCGGAGCGGGGGGGGCGCCTGGTGCGCCTTGCTTTGCGCGCCACGCTGCACATGCCACGCTGTGCCATGCCGCGCTGTGCTGTGCTGTGCCTACCCTTGCTGATCCTGTGTGGGTGGGGCGCCGCATCTCGGGTGGGGCGCCGTCTCACTAGTGGCTGCACAGGGTGATTAAGGAGCACGAGGGCGCTCCCTATGGCAGGACTGCCAGCGGGGAGGTGATGGGGCGTGGGGTGGTGCATCATGATGCTGTGGCCCCTCTGAAGGCGCAGTGTCCGCTCGCCTCCCACCCCGCCTCGGCGCCACGCGTGCATGCTAGCTTGCTGACCTGCTTGCTTCCCTGCACCCTGTCACCCTTTTCTTGGGTGGGCATCACGAAGCCGCCTGCCACGCCTCCCGCTTTAAAACCCACCTGCAGAAAAGTCGAGAACAGCGCGGCGCTCACCCTCCTGCGCCCCCTGGGAGGCGTGGTGAACCTGCTTATTGTACTGGCGGCAATTGCCACTGCACTGGCTGCCTACGGTGGGTGGGGCTGCAGGGCAGGCGGTTCCCTGGCAGGGCGCGAGGGGTGCTGACGTGGCAGGGGAAGAGGGTGGGCAAAGGGCTTAACGAGGGGAGGGAGGCCCCCTCCGGGGGGCCCTGCACAGCCGTGCCAGTGGGGCAGCGCCTGCCACCCACGTTGGCCAAGCCTGGAAGGCTGTGCTCACGGTGCTGCTGCAGGCATCGGCCTGGTGTCCGCAGTTAGCATACCCACAGCTGGGTGCTGTCTGCTGTGAATGTAGCAACACAGGGGTGCTGCCTTGTTCAGGGCGTGTTGCTCTCACTGTGCTGCTGCAGGCATCAACCTGGCGCCTGTCATGGCCTCAGTGGGCGGCCTGGGGATTGTGGCGGGCCTGGCAGCGCAGAAGCTGCTGTCAAATGTCGTGGCAGCCATCGCCCTGGTAAGCTTCGTCCGCTTTCACTGAAACAACAGTTGACGGCTGTGTCAACAGTCAGGCCGTTCGTATCCGTCAGTCGGACTGCGTCTTAAGTCAGCCAATGCCCTTTTCAGCAGGTTTGCTGGCACGGGAAGGGTGCGTACGTCTTATTAGCTAGGGGGCGGCTACTGCGCGGTGCTGGCCGCCCCCTCAGCACAGTCCACCTCCCTCTTTGGCACTCCTCCTTGCACCAAGAGGCGGCACCACCCTCCTGCCCTCCTGTCCTCCCGCCCACCTCCCTCCCTCCCTGCCTGCAGTTCACTGCCCGCCCCTTTGTGGTGGGGGACGAGGTGCACCTGCTGTCCGGAGGCATCACTGTGGTCCAGGTAGGCATGTTCTTACACAGGCTTATGAAGTCTCAACTCCAGAATGAAACTGCATCTCTTTATGTGCTGTCCCGCATCCCCAGGAGGAGGCGCCCGCCGGGGACGGGGGCGAGCGGCGGCAGCCAGCCAGCCAGCCAGCCAGCCAACGCAGCCAGCCGCCCAGCCGGTCCCTGTCTGTCAACTAGCCCTGTGCTGTCAAGCTGTCGCTCCCGCTGCCGCTGCCCATCTGCTGGGCGGTCGCACTACGCTCCCAATCCTCTTTCCCGGTCCTGGGTGCTGGTCTGCAGGGAAAAGGTAGCTGACTGGTGCCACTGGCTTTGATTTCATGTTGGCTTTCTCAATCCTACGCCCTCGGGCTGTCATCTGCTTCTTCTTCTTCTTCTTCTTCGTCTGCAGGGCAAGGTGACGCAGGTGGAGCCAACCAGGACGATCATACACTCAGACGACGGGGGCCTGGGTGAGTGTGGGGTTTGGGCGTGTTAGGGTTGGGGCAGGCAGCCCGTCCTATGTTGCAGTGCATGGTGGTGTGCGGGCGGTCGGGTGGTCGGCGGTTGGGAGGTTGGGCGGCTGGAGGGTTGTGCAGGGCAGGGAAGGTGCTGGCTGCAGACTGACCAGACTGACGGGGGCATCGCGGCCGCTTGCTGGGCAGGTGGTGGTGCCTGGGGTCGCGCCGGTCGCCCTCCCTGCCTTTGCGTCTCCCCCACCGCGCTCGCCCTTGCCCCGCCCGCGACAACAACACTGCCACCAGCCACACAACTGCGACCACCACACATGTGTGCCCATCACTCCCCCCACCCTCTGCACGTCTGCAGTGTACATCGACAACAGCACGGTGACCAACTACATCATCAAGAACATGACCCAGGGGCAGACCCTGGAAGCTGCGGAAGGCGCGACCCCCGCCACCGTGGAGCAAGTGGCGGCCGAGATGCTGGAGTGAGCTCAGCGCGCGAGTGGGCGCACCGTGCGTGCTGAGCATGGCGTGCGCTGCTGGAGAGGGCTGCCGAAGCGAGCGTCTTGGGGCGCTGCAGCCCGAGATGCGCCTGTTGGCCTGTGCCTCAATTGCTGCCCTGCCGCCCCTGGTTGCTCCCTTGGCTGCGCATTGCTCCCTGGTCTGGTGCCCTGGTCCGGTCCTCGTGTGTGTGTTTGTGCCTGTTGTGCAAAAAAGGGGGTGCGGAAAAAGCGGAGGCAAGACGAGGCCCTCCCCGGCAGCGGGGGAGCCACGCACGGTGGCTGGGGGAGCGGAGAGCAGAGCAGGGGGCGACAGCGGCCAGGACGCTGGGAGCCAGAGAGAGCCCACCACGCAAGGGGAGTGGCGCGCCAAACCCGGCAAGCAGTGGTGTGCCGATCCGGCGGCGGCGGCGGGGCAGAGGGCCGGAAGGAGCGCAGCTGTGCTGGCCTGGCTCCGTCTGTGGTCCAGGCGGAACACCCGCAGGACACCCGCCAGCACACCTGCCTGGAGCTCACCTCCCCACAGAAGCAGCCAGACCTGTGCCAGTATCACAGTTGCATTACTGCTTGACAGTGGAGGTTACACGAGGGGGGGTGCAGCATGCGCAAGGGAGGTGGGCGTCGCAGGGTGTTGAGGAGCAATGCGTCTTGTCGTTGGGTGAATGCATGCAGTGTAGGTCAAACAAAAGAATGAAATGTGAGGCGGCTGTGGGTGGGGAGGCTGTGCTCTGTTCACTCGACAGGAAGAACGAGGGGCCCTCCCAGCATGCCGGCAGCGGGAAGCAGGGGGCTGGCAGCATGTTGGGCAAAGGGTGCAGGTGTGGGGTCCACGGCGGAGCCAGGCTGAGGGGCTGTCGCTAAGGGATTGGGGCAAGGGGATTTGTTGTGGTGGGGTTGCAGCGCGGAGGAAGGGTGGCGGGCAAGGGGTGGTGTCGAGGGAATCAAGGTAGGGTGAGTGGTGGAGGGGTTGCAGTGTGGCGACGCGACACAAGCTTAAAGAAGGGACGCTAAGAGCTAGTTGGGATGAGAAGGTATGGTAGGGCAGCGGGGGGCACGGGGTGGCGGTGCTGTGCAGGGGCCCCCATCTCTTCACTCAAAGTTGGACAGCAGCTGCGGGTGCAGCGGGTCCTGCACCGTCGTGGTCACCTTTGCTCCATTTTCAGCTTCCAGCTCAAAGATGGCAGGGGTGGAGAGAGGGGCGGCGTGGATCCAAAACTGCAGGAAGGGACGGGTGGGGATGGGCGCGCGGCGGTCAGGTGAGGGCCTGATTGGCGGGAGCCGGGAGGCTGGCAACAGGCTGAGAGTAGTGAAGTGGAAGGGGTCAAAGAGGCCAGGGAGTCGGGGAGGCACCCAGCCTGGGGCAGGCTGCTTCTCTGCTGCTTGCCTGATCCTGCATGCCCGGGCTGTCCAGTCGCCGCTGTTAGCCACCATAACACGCCAGCAAGGCACTCTCCGCCCTGCCCTCCCCAAGCACTCACGTTGAACTGCTCCCGCACCAGCTCCTTGCCGTTGATCTTCACCTTGGCCAGGGGGTACTTGGAGTTGGAGAGGTAGAAGGCCTGCCACTGGGCGTTGATGCCGTCCTGCGTCAGGGGAGGGCAGACGGGAGGTGCGGGGGGAAGGGCGTGGTGAGCAGCAAGCAGGGTGCAAGTAGTGGGGGGGAGCGTGTGGCAAGCACGCACTGCTTCCTTCCGGGGGCTCAAAACAGTCTGGTCTCCTCTACCCAAGTCCGCCATCACCCTCCCTCTTCTTGCCCACCCGCACCACAGCTCCCACACCCTTAGCGCCCCAACGGCACCCCCTGCCACACCCGCGGGGTGCGCCCACCTTGGGTGTGAGGCGGATGTCGCCCTCAATCTGGGGCGAGCAGTCGGACCACTCCCACTGGATGCTGAGGCGGTGGGGCCACATGCCGGTGATGTCACGGAACACGGGGATGGAGAAGTCGACGTCGCCTGGGGCAGGGAGGCGGGTGGGGGGCGGGTGGGGGGCGGGGCGAAGTGGTTGTTGGTTGGTTCGAGTCTGTGAAGACGGGATGCAGGGTGCGAGGACCCTGCAACAGGACGGACGCGGCTGCCAAGCACAACTGTGTGGTACCGGCTGCCTCGCAGTGCTGGCCCCTACTAAGCAGCTCAGCGGTGCTACTGCTGATCCTCTCCGCTGCCGACCCACACGGCACCCACACTCCCCTGGTCCCCATCTCCTGCCCCCACCCCGCAGGCACTCACCCTCCTTGCACTCTGGGCAGAGATCCACAATCTTGACCTGCACCCGCTTGTTCTTCACCGGGCAGCGGTCGTCCACGCACCAGGCGGTGACGCAGCGACCGCAGGCGCGGCCCTCGTCCCACTGCAGGCGGGAGAGCGGGAGCGGAGGGGGCAGGGCTGGGTGAGAGCTGGATGGCGTGTCTTTTGCAGGGGCAGAAGTTAATGGATGGGTGGCGAGGCTTGGCCAGAGCAGCGCCCTCCCAGCAAACATCAGTGCCCCGCCGTTCTCAGCCCCGCCCCGCCCCTCAGCACCCACCATGGGCTTGTTGATGGCGGCAAAGTGGGTGGAGAAGTAATCGTTGAGGTAGCGGTCAGAGCAGGCAAAGCCGACGCCGGTGCCCGCCACGGCCTCGCTGTATGCGGTGCCCTCTCCAGAGAACAGGCCGCCCGGCAGCCAGGCGGGGCGCTCGCCGGAGGTGGCAGCCGCAACAGCTTCGGCTACCTGCCCGCCCGCACGGCCCAGCCACGGCTGGTAGCCACTCGCGGCCGTCACGTTGGGCTGCGCAGAGGGGAGGACTTGCAGTGGTTGGGTGAGAGGGAGGCTGTAATGGAGGGAAGCAGGCCAGCGCAACCGGGCCGGCGGCGGGCAGCGGCCCGCCCGCGCAACTTGCAGCTGCGGCGTCATTGCAGCTCGCTGCTGCGCCCTTGTTCACCTCTGCGGTCGGTGCCAGGTTCTGTTCGGTCGCAGGGGCCAGGGGGCGGCCCGCTGCAGCGCCGGCCAGCAGCAGCAGGGTGCAGAGGGCCGCACAGGGCAGCAGCTGAGGGCCGGTCATTGCGGGGTGTTGACGAGTCAGGAGGGAAATCACGCTCGGGTTCGGGAGAAGAAGGAGAGGCGGAAAGAATGGTGAGTTGTAGCGCTTCCGTCCAGGTTGAATAGCGCCGCTGTCTGTCACGGCGCCGCCCTTTCCACCCCCCATTACGGCGCCACTACGCCCCATGCGCCAGCCCACGCTCCTTTCGCGGCTCCCAAAGACTCCAGAAAGGGCAGCGAGTTCATGAGACGAGCCTAGGAAGGTGCATGGGCCGCCATTGGGCGTTAAGGTCGAGTTGGTGCTGACGCAGCGGCCGGCTGTCTGGCGGCGGCCGGCGGCTGCTTGATGCAAGGCAGTGCGGCTTGCGCCAAGCTTGGCCCCCACAAAGATGTCACAGCGGCAGTCGCACGAGCCTGAGACGGCCGCTTAAGACGATGTGGGCCGAGAGCGGATGGCCTGCTTAGCTTAGGCTGTCATACTGGCACCACCGCACCCCCGCCGGTACCTCCTTGCATTTGCTAGTGCAGCTCAGTGCATGCTGTGCACCAGTCCTCCGCATGGTCCCCAGCCTGATGCTCTGCCGACGGTGTCAGGGCTGTACTAAGCTTCACACTGCTCCTCTGGCGTCGACTGAGCAGCAGGAGCAGCAGGCAGTCACCGCGAAGCAGCTGCTGATGAGACATCCATGGGCACACGGGCAATGCAGGAGGCCTACAGGGTGCGCCCGCTGCCAAAACAACCTTGCTGCCGCAATGGAACTGCGCTGCGGCACAGCAGTGTGGGAAACAACACCTTGTCAACATCACAGTGGGAGGGTGCAAGCGGGGATGAAGAGGCGCAGCGGGGAGCCGTATGTGGAGGGGCGACCTAGGCGCCAGTTTCCTCAGCCCCAGCTGCAGCACATGTGGTGCCCGTCCCTCACTGCCCCACAGGCTCCGCGCCCTCCTTGTCTGCCTCCATGCCGTCCAGTGTCTGCTGTATCAACCGCCAGGCGGCCTCCACGTGGCAGGGGCGGGTGGTGGTTGAGCCGATGGCCAGGCGCAGGGTGAACCGCCCGTCCAGCTTGGTGTGCACCAGGAACGCCTTGCCTGCAAAGGGGGGCGAGTGGTGGGAGCAGGAAGGGTGGGAGCAAGAGAGGGCCAGTGTAGCAGAGTGAGGCGTGCTCTGGCTTCCAGCTTGGTGTGCACCAGAGAACGCCAGGAACGCCTTGCCTGCAAGGGGGGCACGTGCACAGTCGGATGGATGCAGGGCACGAGAGGAGAAGGGGGGCGAGTGGGTGGGTGCAAATCATCCGGTGGGGTGTGCACAGGGGAGGGAGTGCCGGGTGTGGGGAGATGTGTGCGCTGTGCATGGCGAGGATGCAGCAGTGCAGCGCCTGGCGGGCAGGGTGCCAGGCCCACGCCATACAGGCAGGGACAGCGGCAGCAGCAGCAGTGGGCCGCAGCAGTGCCGGCCAGGCACCGCCCCCCAGATCGGCGCACATGTGCAGCCCATGTTTTTACGCACACAAATTCCTGCACGCACGCACCGCTGGCGTTGACGGCCTCCAGCAGCGCCTCGCTGGCGGCCTCGCCACCGTGGCAGAGCTGAAAGCAGACCAGACCCAGGGCGGGGGTGGTGCCGGGCGCCAGGCGGAAGCGGGGGTCGGATGCTAGGCAGGCCTCAAAGGCACGCTGGCACTCCAGCCTGCGGCGGGGGGCAGGGTGGGGACGGGTCGGGTGGGGAAGAGGAGGCTGGCGGGCAGGCGGCGTGGGGCTGCACACGCTGTGTAGCGTTCGGCAGCTTGCGCCTTGCACTTGAAACGTGGACCTACGCACAACAAGAGGCTGCCCACTCCCTGGTAGATCTCACCCATCAGGCCCCACAACATCCCCTGCCACTCCTGCCATGCCCCCCAACTCGCTCCACCGTCGCCGCATATCCACCCTGCTCCCGCTGCGCTACGCGCCCCACCCCACCCCCCACACGCCTCGCATGCGCACGCAGCACCCACTCACCCAATTCATCGACCACCGGCAACTCACCAGCTACCGACCAGCTACCCACCCACTCAACCACCCGCCCACCCACCCACCAGCTACCCACCTGTTCCTGACATATTCCCGCAGGCCTTCCGCCCCGTACAGCCGCATCACAAACCACAGCTTGAGCGCCCGGAACTTGCGCCCCAGGGGCACTTGCAGGTCCTGCGGCCGCGGGCGGCAGGGAGGGAGGACAGGTGGGGCGACTCGTGTTGTGGGTGTGCAGAGCGCAACCCTCCTCAGGCCGCGCGCGGTGCCGCCCCTCCATCGCTCTCAATTGAACAAGCATTCGACCGAGCACGCAAGTGAGCACTCCGTTTCCCAAGCAGCTGAACACTCAGTTGAGCACCCACTTGACCAAGCGGTTGACCAAGCAAGCTTATAAACTCAGCAGTGAACCAAGCAGTTACATTGCAAGCGGCACCTGCCCCCCACCTTGTAGTCCAGGTCGTTGGCGTGGTGCCGCAGGTACTCGGGTGTGAGGGACAGCGCCTGCCGCACCCACTTGTCGTCACGGAACCACTGAGTGGAGCAGTCAAAGTTGGTGAGCAGGCCTGCAGGAGGAGGAGGGGCAGGGGGAGGGTGTGGGGGGGGCAGGGGCATGTGGCCAGTTGTGCCGTGAGCAGGCGTGAAGGCAGGGACCAGTTGTGCAATGAGCAGGCGTGAAGGCGTGGCGTGGCAGCAGCAGGGCGAGGCGGCGGAGCTTGCCCAGCTACATCCACATCCTCGGAGAGGCCACGCAGCTCGCCTTTGTGGGGGTTGGCACCAAAGCTGCCTGCCCGGCGCGCGATCCTCCGCCCCGCCTTCCTGCTTTGCCTCCCCACCAACCAGTGCAATTGCACTGCCATTGCCCCCACCCGCACCACCAGCCAGGCCGGACCTTTGTGCGGGTTTGTGTCGAAGCTGTCTGCCAGCTCCAGCCCCTGGAAGTGGTGCCTCAGCTCGGGCAGCACAGCAAACGTGCCCGCCCAGGCGGCATCCACGTGCAGCCTGCCGGGAGGGGGCGGGGCGGGGCGGAGAGCGGGGGTCGAGCCGGGGGCTGGGCGCTGCTGCGCCATACAGCGCAGACAACCGCAGCACAGGGCACGCGAGTGGCAATGGTCAGGGTCGGCGCAGGCGACGAGCCCCACCAGCGGCTTACCAGAGGCCGTGCCGCTGCGTCACGGCGCCGATGGCGGGAATGGGGTCCACCGCACATGACGAGGTGGTCCCAATGGTGGCACACACATAGCAGGGCAGCAGGCCCGCCGCCAGGTCAGCCTGTACCGCCGCCTCCAGTGCCGCCGGCTGCAGGGTGTACTGCTGGGCAGCGGTGGTGGGCAGCACGCGCAGCCGCTGGATGCCGGCAACCATGCACGCCTTTTTCACTGCAGGGCAAGAGCGGGCAGGCAGGGGGGCGGGCAGGCAGGTGAGGTGGGGTGAGGTGGCGTGAGGTGGCGCGGCACAGCAGCAATCAGCGGCACATGTCTGGGGGCTGAGATCAAGGGGTGGCTGGCCGCAAACACATGCTCCGTGCCTGCCCTCACCTTTGCCTTTACAATCCGCACCCACCCCCACCCAACTGCTCCACCCCCCCAGCTGTTTGCCCAACCCCACAGCCCACCACCCCCCACCCACCCGCTCAACCCCCCCTGCTGTTTGCTTTCCCACCCACCCGAGCTGTGCGCCTGGTCGGAGCAGTAGACAGCCAGCCTCAGTGCATCCCCCGGCTGCCGCCCTGCCATCGCACGAGCCTTGGCGGCCAGCAGCGCCACGAGGGTCGCCTCACTGCAAACATGCGTGTCGACATCAAGCAGCGGCAACCAACGGGTGGTGGGTGACTTGGGTGAGGAGGAAGGTGTGTAGTCAGCAGGCAAGCACGGTACAAAGCGGCCGGAGGTGCCGGCGCAGACTGCCCTCCTGTGACGCCTCACTGCTGGGTTCCTTTTCTCCCCACTTTGGGAAACCAGGCTGGCAGGTCAACGAAGCAGCGGTCGCCACTTCTTGCTGCTTGCTCCCCCCTCACCTGGCGGTCGACTGGATGACCCCCGTGCCCCCTCCCGAGGACAGGAAGCAGGCAGGCAGGCCCAGCAGCTGGCCCAGCCAGTCCATGCAAATCTGGACCGCAGGGAGGGCCAGGAGAAGCGGAGAGAAGTGAGGCGGGTGCAGTGGGCCGGGTGCAGAGGCAGGCAAGCGAGGAGGCATGCCGACAGGTGCATCTCATGCCACATGCTGCCCTCAACAGGGGTGCAAATCCATTAATCAGAGGCTGATCCGCCCTCTGCTGCCTTCATAACAAACACGGCAGGAATCACCCGCCTCCCTGTCTGGTGATTGACTGCTCTTGTGGAACCGAGCTGCTGGGCTGCTAGAATGAAGGCATCAGTCAGGCGGCCCACCTCCTCCAGCTCCGTGGCTGCAGGGCTGGCGACCCAGGAGAAGCCAATCACCCCCAGCGCGCCGCTCAGCATGTCCGCCAGCAGGGCGGGCGGCGAGGAGTTGGCGCCAAACCAGCCAAAGAAGGAGGGGGACTGCCTGCGCACCCGGGGAGGCAGGCAGGGCGCAGCCTTTGAGCAGAGGTGGGATTCATTGCAGGGACAGGGGCGGCTGGGCGGCAGCCAAAGAAGGAGGGCAACTGTTAGTAACCTGAGGCGGTTATGTGTTTGTGATCACAGGAAGGGTTTATGGTTTTACGGTTAAGGGCGGCGCCACCGCTTTGATGCTGGCAGGCAGGAAGCATCTCCGGCGTCACCTCCCCCCGCCACACGCACCCCCCACGCCACCGCCTCACCCCTGCCCTCCCCCTCCTCAGCCCCACACCCTGCGCTCTCCTCCACCCGCACCCACCCACCAGTGCGTGATGCCCGGCATGATGTGTGCCTCCACATCCCTCAGAATATCCTCCAGCGCCTGCCCCCGCTCCGGCGCCGCCGCCGGCAGGCGCGGTCGCAGGTAGCCGGGCGACACCTGGGAGCGCACCGGCGGGGCGCCCTCCCCCGCCCCCCGCTCCAGCTGCTGCTTGTAGCTGGCGATGAAGTCCACCATGGCGTAGCCCAGCTGGCGGAACTGCGGCAGCAATCGAAGTTGAATAGGGCATGTGTTAACGTCAGGCGGGGAGTTGTCCGGCAGAACGCGGCGCCGCAAACGCACGGGCACCGCGCGGGCACAGGCGCCGCCACGCTCGGGGCCGCCGCCACTGCCCCCACCTCTCCCACGGCTGCCTGCTGCAACCCACCTCTTCGGGATCGAACGGCGGCTCATAACCCTGTGCAGCACCGCCTTTGCTAGCGCCATTGACTTCGGCGCCTGTCATTTTGCCAGCAGTGGATGGCGGCAACAAGCTGCTCAGGCTGTCCAATTGTGCAGCTGCATCAATAAAGGGTTCACCTGAGATCGCCTGCGAGCGCGCCCAGCTCAATTCGGACAGGCTGACCTCATGCACGCCAGCTAGGCGCGCGCTGCTCAGAGAGCCGGTGGCGCCTCCATTGTGCGCCTACTTACCTGCGATCGCCTGTCAGCGCAGCACTTGATAAAGAGGCCGTCGCTTTCACAGCCCTGCCCCTCCCCGTTGCCCCTCCTGCTCCCGAGACCCGCCAGGGCACAGGTGCGCCTGATGCACGAGCAGCAGAGGGCAGTAGCAGCGCGCCGCGGCCACAAGCCTGCGCATTCTGGCAGCCCATCTCCTCTGCTCATCGCCAGCAGCTTGCTGGCAGCGCTTGCCCACTCTGGTTGTGGCCGGGAGGAGGGCGGGTGTGAGCCGATGCCTCGCCGCTGGGCCACACTCACGGGGGCTGGTGCAGCTGGCGGCATGGCCGTGCCGCCACCCGCTCTGGTCCGCCGCTGCCGCCTTCCGGCAGCATGCCAACCTGGCTGCCCCGGTCAACCCCCACAGTACTGCCGCCCTGCTCCCCTCCCTACCTGCAGGCTTAGCAGCCTCAGTAACTAATAGCAGCAGCAGCATGGCGGCCAGCAGCAGCGTGTGCCTGGCCCCCGCCGCCCAGCGCGTGGCGGCCCGGCGCCCGGCGGCGGCGGCGCGCCGCGCCTCCCGCCCCGCGCGCCTGGTGACCCGCGCAGTGGCTGCGCCCGACGCCGCCACCGCCGCCCCCAAGCAGGGCCCCACCCTTGTGAACGGCCAGGTGCTGCACAGCGCCACCAAGGAGCAGCTGGATGTGATTGCCTCCATGGACAAGTATGCCGAGGAGCACGTGCTGCCCATTCTGAAGCCTACCGAGAAGTGCTGGCAGCCCCAGGACTTCCTGCCCGCACCCGAGTCCCCCGATTTCCTGGATGTGGTGAGTGCAGCTTGCCACGCTGAGGGCCGGGGGCGGGCTGGTGCGGGGCACGGCAGGTTTCGGGTTGCTTTGCTGGGACGGGGCTGCTCTTGGACTGTGTGGTGTGATGGAGGGTTTGCCAGAGTGATGTAATGTGCGTGCATGCAAGTTTGTGGCCGGAAGGGCAGGGGATGTGTGGCAGGGAGGTGGATGTGCTGTTTGGGCAGGTGTGAAGGGTTTGGTGTGGCGCGGTGGGGGGCAGGGTGGGGCGAAGGAGGATCTTCTTGCCGCATGCGCCGCATTCTGGCGCCGCAGCTGGGGCCAACACCATGCTGGTACCGCCGCCGGCCGCCGCCAGTATGCTTGGGGCGCTGCCGCAACCGACAGTCCTGCACCTGTGGCAGGCGGAAGCAGCTGCACAAGCTAGTACATTGTGCAAGGTGGAGGGCTGGGCAAGATGCCAGGGTGGCGGAGCTCGTGACGCGTGTTGTGTGCTGCTCTTGATCACCCGTCCGCTCCCCCTCCCAATCCTCCCGGCAGGTGCACGAGCTGCGTGAGCGCACCAAGGAGGTGCCCGACGAGTACTTTGTGTGCCTGGTGGGGGACATGATCACAGAGGAGGCGCTGCCCACGTGAGGCGGCTGGGTGTGGGGGTGGGGAGGTGGTGGTGGCCGTCTTGTCCTGACCGTGCAGGGCAGCGTAAGGTTGGTCGAGGTGTGTGCCTGGTGGGGGGGATGAGCACGGAGGAGGCGCTTCCCGTGTGGGCACAGGGGGGTGGATTTGGGTTAGGGTTGGACTGGGTGAGTAGGACTATGGTTGAAGGCTGGATGCGAGGCCAGCGTGGGCCTGGTGGGCTGCATGGTATGAGGAGGCTCTGCCCACTCGAGAGGGAAGGCAAAGGGGCACAGCAGGGCGTAGCGTAGCGGCGCAGAGAATGCGCCAGCATGGGGGGCTGCAGGGTGCAGCGGCGGGAGCGCAGCAGCGGCAGCGTCGGCGGGTGGGGATGTGGCTGGGCAGAAGAGGAAGGCTCTGCCTCCTCCACCTTCTCACCATGTGTGTGCGCCCGCCGCGCTGCCCTGCCCCCCCTGCAGCTACATGGCCATGCTCAACACGCTGGACGGGGTGCGGGACGAGACGGGCGCGGCCCCCACCCCCTGGGGGCGGTGGACGCGGCAGTGGGTTGCCGAGGAGAACCGGCACGGCGACCTCATGAACAAGTACTGCTGGCTCAGGTGGGTGGGGGCGCTGCTTGCTCTGATGAAGGGCAGAGGGTTCCAATTTAGGACGGCCTGGCAGGGATGGGCAGTGGGATGCCACATCATGCGAGTCGCACATCATGCTAGTCGCTGCCAGATGGGACAGTTTTCACAAGTGCTGGGGGCAAGGCCATGGGCAGCGCTGGGTTGAGTTGCGTGACCGGCACTTGGGGCCTGGATGGGACCCTGTTGCACCCGCTGCGGAATCCTCTACTAACAGTCGCCTCTCCCTCACGCCCCTCCCCCCACTGCAGCGGCCGCGTGGACATGCGGCAGATTGAGGTGACGATCCAGAACCTGATTGGGTCGGGGATGGACCCCAAGACCGAGAACAACCCCTACCTCGGCTTCATCTACACCTCCTTCCAGGTGGCTGCCGTGTGGTGTGTGCCCTGCTTTCTAACCCTTGATGCGTGCTTCAGTGGGCGGTATAGGCGTACCTTTTTCAAGAGGAGGGAAGGTCAGGTGGGTGGGTTCTTTGACGAGGGCTTGCCTCCAAGGCCGGCCACGGCACCAGTGCATGCACGGCAGCCGGGCACACGTGTGTGTTGCCTCTGCCAACACCCGTAATGTAATGTCCTCCTCCCGTCTCGTTTGCAGGAGCGCGCCACCAAGGTGAGCCACGGCAACACGGCGCGCATGGCGGCCGAGTACGGCGACGACACGCTGGGCAAGCTGTGCGGCGCCATCGCCTCGGACGAGTCGCGCCACGAGATTGCCTACACACGCATCGTGGACGAGTTCTTCAGGCACGCAGGGGGGGCCTGCCTCTGTTTGTGCGGCTGGCTGCATGCAGGCCGCTGGCGCGCTCGCTAAGTGCATGCTGCATGTACTGCCAGCCATGGCTAGGCGACACAGCTGCCGCCAGTGCCACTGCTGTTGCTACCCATCAACGGCGTGCATCCTCTGCCTGCCTCCCCCTGCTGCAGGCAGGACCCCAACAACGCCATGCTGTCCTTTGCCGACATGATGCGCAAGCAGATTGTCATGTGAGTCCGCCGCCGCTGCCTGCCACTGCATGCTTGCCTTTGGCCTCGACGCTTGCGGCGTCTGCGCAGCGGGGGCCAGAGGCATGCCGGATCTGGCTGTCCTGCAGTTGTTATTTGCTCGGCGCCCCTCCACTCACCTCTCGACCCCACTGCTGCTCTACCCTGGGCATGCCTGCATGAGAAACGGCGGCACTGCACACCTTCCCCTCCTCTTTTGTGCCTGCCTCGCCTCGCTTCCACTGCCCCCACCCACCCCACCCACCCCGCCCCTGCCACAGGCCCGCCCACCTGATGGACGACGGCAAGCACGGCATCCTGAACAGCGGGCGCAACCTGTTCCACGACTTCTCGGAGGTGGCGGAGCGCCTGGGAGGTGAGCCTAAGGGGGGGCTAAGGGAAGGGTTCAAGTGGAGCATCCCCGAAATGAGATCTGCTGTGTGGGCATGTGTGGGGCCCTGCCTTTCAAACCAATGGTAGGGTGCAGCAGTGCATGGCGCCCCCTGCCCTCTCTCACTCCAACAACCCTTGACACCTGGACGACACCTCCACCTACTGCAACGCCGTGGAGCGCTGTGCCCTTCCCTCTTGCTCCTACTCCTCTCACTCCAGCACCCCCCTCCAACATTGTCTCCCTCTGCCTGTCCCCCCCACCCGCCGCAGTGTACGACGCCTCCGACTACTGCGATATCATGGAGCACCTGGTGCAGCGGTGGGACATTGAGCACCGCGAGGGGCTGAGCGGGGACGCAGCGGAGGCGCAGGTGCGGTGCAGTTGCGGGGCACAGGCGCCCCGGGGGGGGCGCACGGGGGCGGTTCAGGTGCCTGCTGCTGCTGCCTCAACAGTGCTGGCTGGCCACCGCA
Source organism: Micractinium sp. NFX-FRZ (assembly GCA_029339195.1). Taxonomy (NCBI): domain Eukaryota; kingdom Viridiplantae; phylum Chlorophyta; class Trebouxiophyceae; order Chlorellales; family Chlorellaceae; genus Micractinium; species Micractinium sp. NFX-FRZ. The sequence goes on along the minus strand of JAPTJF010000359.1, from coordinate 33,802 downwards.
CCTCACGAATTCCCTGCCTCCCGACTGCCCGCTTTGCGGCTGCCCAAACCCCGTGCAAAGATTTCACCTTGCCGGCCAGCAGCCATGCTCCGTCAGCCGTGTGCCTGCTGGAGAACCCGGTGATGCTGCCCACCTGTGCCCTCCCTACCCCTGCTTGGGATTCCGCGCAGCCCACCCGCCTCTGCTGTTTCAACCAACAATTTTGCCATCCACCATCCACATTCCGTGCCTGCAGGAGTACCTGATGAAGCTGCCCACCCGCTTCCGCAAGCTGAGCGAGCGTGCGTCTGCGCGCAAGGCCAAGGCGCCGCCCGCCCAGATCCAGTTCTCCTGGATTTTCGACCGCCAGGTCAAGGTGTGAGCGCCAGCTGAAGAGCGCCAGCGTGGCACGGGCGCCAGCCTGGACGCGCCAGCTCAGCCTGCTTCAGCTGCATCTGCTGCGCTCCTGGGTTAGTGGTCGGTGGCACCTGCCATGGCGCACGCCAGCCAGCTGGCACAGCGCGGTGGGGCCCAGTGCGAGGCTCCTGCACGTCTACTCTTCACATATGCGATAAGCTCTTTGCCAGCGCCTCCCGTGTCCCACCCCCACTCCCTATACCTCCCCCGTGTCCACAAGTTGCCCTGCACCCCTCCCATAGTAGTACCAACCCTCCCACCTGCTTGGCATGGGGTTCGCCACAAGCGGGCGATTTCCCCGCCGGCCCGCCCCACTCCGGCCACCTCCACCCACCCGCAGCCAGCCGACCCGGTTGTTTGTTACTTTGTGCTCTCCCATTGCCTGCTCTCAGCCCCACCTGCCCCTCTCTCTTCCCTTACCTCGGATCGGTGATCGGTGAACATCGGCTCTTCCGGCGGCCCCGCACGCCCCCAGATAGGGGGCGTGGCGGCGCCGCGTCTGCCCCTCTGGATTCCCGGGCTCTGCTGCCAGCCATCTGCATCTGCCATCTGCCACCCTGCTCCCCCACCCTTGCCCTGCTCCCAGGCCGCCCGACCCCCCACTCCTGGGCAGTGCCCATGGGCCGGTGCGCTCCGCTCTCCCTCCACCTTGCCACACACATCCCACTCTGGGGCGCCTGCTCGCAGCATTGTCTGCAGACAACACGCCCTTCAAAATCTCCAGTATTGTTGCCTCACTTCGCCCGACAGCCATTTCGTTGGCGGCCTCCGCACCTTGCTGCCTCTGCGCTAGGGGCCCTTTGCACATGGCACCCGCCCCGCCCACTCTGCTTAGGGGTGTACAGCATGCCGCAAGATCTTGCCTGATTGTGCCTGCCTAATTGTAACACACTGTCGACACAAGAGCGAGTGCTGTGTGTGGAGCTTCGCTCGAGGTGCGGACCGCTCACGCTGCGCAGCATGGCGGCGGCGGGATGGCTGGCTGTGGGCAAGTGCGCCCAGCTCTCAGTTTCGTCGAGAGTCGGCCCTCCTGCAAACCTCTGATCTCCTTTTGGCGAGCTGTGGACCCCCAAGCAGGCCACATGAGGGTCGTCGTCGCGCTGCTGTTGCTCTGCGGCTTAGCGGCCGCTGCAACATCGATCGGGGTGGAGCACAGCCTGGATGGAGGCCACACATTCGTGCCAGCCGGCGCCATCACTCTTCTTCCGTCGGTGAGCGCCGCCCGCTGTGTTCCTGCCCCCCCCCCCCCTGTGCGTAGCAGCACATGACAGCGAATGCCGGAGCACTGCGCCAGATGCAGGTGATCGCTCAGCTGACCTGGTGTGGGGGACGGGCGGCGGCGGGTGTGGCGGGCCGGGCCGACGGCCTGTAGCCACCCCTGGTCTGCAGACCCTCACTGCGCACCCTCCTGATACTCTCTGCAGCGCAATGGAGCAACCGCCGTGCTCGAGCGCACTGCGCTGCCGGCGGAGCAGGCGGGCCAGCTGCGTGAGCTGCTCGCCGACGGCGGGCTCTACCGCCTGCGCCTCGCCGCCGCCCCCGTCGCCACCTCCTTCCCGGCGCGCTGCCTGGCGGCGGCCGCCGCACCCGGCGGGCTGGAGCTGGAGCTGCTGCAGGCCAGCGCCGCCGGCAGCAACAGGCCCCACATTGCCGGCATCACCGTGGCCGCACCCTGTGCACGCAGCACCCACGTGGGTGCTGACGCCGACCCTGCCCAGCTGCTGCCAGAGAGCCAGGATCTGCGGGTGCGCCTGCCTGCGGCAGCGCCCGATGTGCTGCCGCTGCTGGCGGCCGCCGGGCAGGCGGGGCCAGGCGTCAGCATGCCTCTGGACCCTGTCGCGCAGGCCGCGCAGCAGCAGCAGGGCGGCGGCGCGGCAGGCCAGCAGCCGGCTCAGGGCGGTGCCGGTGATGCCAGCTCGGCAGGCGGCAAGGCGGGTGACGGCAAGAAGGCGCCACCGGACGAGAGGACTTGGCTGCAGAAGAACTGGATGATGATCATGCCCGTGTGCTTCATTGTGAGTGTGATCAGCAGGCAGGCCGGGCGCAGGCTAGATTGCGGTCACAGTATGGCCCCTTTTGGCTGCGTCGTTTGGGTGCAGCGTGCTGGAGGTGTGGATTCGGACAGGAGAGGAGGACGGCGAGGCTGCTCAACAGGGTGCCCCTGCTGGCGTTCCAGGCTTGGGGGCGCAGGGGCTCCAGTTGGAGGGAGGGCTGCAGATCCGGAGCAAAGTGTTGCTGGCACCACGCACCTCCACACCTGTCGCCTCCCTCAGCAAGCAGCCCGCTCTCCCACTGGCTGCAGGTGCTTAACATCATGGGCAACGCTGCGGGCGGCGGCCAGCAGCAGCAGCAAGCGCGCCCCGGCGGCGGCGGCGCCCCAGTGCGCGTCGCACGGCGCTGAACGGCGGTGCATGGCGCGCGGTCGCCGCACTTTGGCGGGGGAATATGTGCAGGCTGCACCCAGGCTGCCGTTGTGTTGTTTTTCCCGCTTATGTGCCCTGGTGCTGCCTGTTGTTGCAGTACAGTTGCATGTAAGACGTTCAGTACAGCTGAAGCGATGCGCGCACGCCAGCCGACACTGCCAGGCGGTTGCTCAGAACCGAGCGTGTGGAGGCCTACTTAGCTCCAGACTGAATGCCCCGATTTGTGGGTGCTAAGTATCCGGTGCACAGAATGAAAGGATGAGCTGAGCACCGGCATGGCACATGGGTGCATCAGCGCAAGGGGCATTGGCAGCCAGTAAGAGTCCTGGCCGCTGGGCAGGACAGCTGAGGCACGTGCACTGTGCCCAAAACTCTCATCAACCTAGCAGCTTGTTCAGCTGCAACTAGGGCCAGTTCGTGCTCGAGTGCAACCTCAATAGCCATAGCCGCTGGCAGCCGCCAGCACACGCCGCTGCGTCAGCACCCGGTTTGGTCATGAGCGCCATTTGGCAACACGCGCGCCTGAGGGCTGCTCTCTAAGACCCCATCGCCTTCAAACGTCGAACAAACGGGAGAGGGACGCGGCTGGGCTTGCGCATGGGGCGTACTGGCGCCGTAATGGGGGTTGGAAAGGGCGGCGCCGCGACAGACAGCGGCGCGGTTCAACTTGAGCCAGCCCCTCACTCCTCCTCGTTGACCGTCTCTCCCTATTCGCTCTAGGCTCTCCTATCGCTTGTACACGGCGCATCCCCGCAATGACCGCCCCTCAGCTGCTGCCCTGTGCTGCCCTCTGCACTCTGCTGCTGCTGGCTGGCGCTGCAGCGGGCCGCCCCCTGGCCCCTGCGACCGAGCAGAGCCTGGCACCGTCCGCAGAGGTGAGGTGGCGCAGCAGAGAGACGCGCAAGGGGCGCAGTTGCAATAACGCCGCAGCTGCAAGTTGTACGGGCGGGCCGCCGCCCGCCGCCGGCCCGGTTGCGCTGGCCTGCTTCCCTCCATTACAATCTCCCTCTCTCCCGACCACTGCTTCCAAATCCTCCCCGCTGCGCAGCCCAACGTGACGGCCGCAAGCGGCTACCAGCCGTGGCTGGGCCGTGCGGGTGGCCAGGTAGCCGAAGCTGTTGCGGCCGCCACCTCTGGCGAGCGCCCCGCCTGGCTGCCGGGCGGCCTGTTCTCCGGAGAGGGCACAGCATACAGCGAGGCCGTGGCAGGCACCGGCGCTGCCTTCGCCTGCTCTGACCGCTACCTCAACGATTACTTCTCCACCCACTTTGCCGCCATCAACAAGCCCATGGTGGGTGCTGGGAGTGAGACTGAACAGCAGGCTTGCGAGTTCCAGCGAGATGTCTGTTGTGCTGGGCTGGTATGGTGGAGTGCTGCTGAGCGTAGATTTGTCCAGATGTGCTCTCAGGCAGTGGGCTGCTGTAGGCCTCACCACGCTGCCTGCACCCTCCGCCTCTGCCTGCACACATCAGTCTCACTCCCCTCTCGGCGCTCCCCCTTGCAGTGGGACGAGGGCCGCGCCTGCGGTCGCTGCGTCACCGCCTGGTGCGTGGACGACCGCTGCCCGGTGAAGAACAAGCGGGTGCAGGTCAAGATTGTGGATCTGTGCCCAGAGTGCAAGGAGGGTGAGTGCCTGTGGGGTGGGGGCTGGTGGGTCCTGAGCCTGTCAGCTGGCGGGACGCAATGGCGGCTGCTGCTGTGCTGAGGCAGGTGGTGCTGTTTGGCAAGGCTATGCAAGCGCTTATGATGCCGTGCTGTTTCAGCCCCATCCCTATGCTATTCTCCAACCACCCACCCCACCCCACCCCACCCCCTGCCCCAGGCGACGTCGACTTCTCCATCCCCGTGTTCCGCGACATCACCGGCATGTGGCCCCACCGCCTCAACATCCAGTGGGAGTGGTCCGACTGCTCGCCGCAGATTGAGGGGGACATCCGCCTCACACCCAAGGTGGGCGCCCCCGCGGGTGTGGCAGGGGCTGCCATTGGGGAATGCTGATTTGTGAGGAGGGCTGGGGATGGAGCAGTGGGCGGAGCGTGTGGTTGGCAGCAGCCCTGGCGGCTCGCTATGCTCACTGCCTGCCAGTGACTGGCGTTCCCGCCCGTCACTCCCTTCTTCAGCACACCCCCGATGGCTGCCTAACGGCCCCCCCTTCCCCTCCACCCTTCCCTCCCCTGGCGCAGGACGGCATCAACCCCTTCTGGCAGGCCTTCTACCTCTCCAACTCTAAGTACCCTCTGTCCAAGGTGAAGATCAACGGCAGGGAGCTGGTGCGGGAGCAGTTCAACGTGAGTGGGGTGGGCCTGGGGGGGGGAGGGCGGTTTGGGCCGACAGGCAATGGTATGCTGTATCTGCAGGCCAGCTGGCACCTGGCAGATCTTGATGGAAAGAAGATGGGAGGTATGCAATGTCAGCGCCTGGGTGGGTGATCGAGGCAGGTTGCGTGTTCGCGGTGCTTGCTTGTGAGTGTCTGTGCATCGCCACGCACGGGCGCAAGGTAGTGCTTGGGTGCCTGTGGCCCCCCAGCGCCACACCTACATTACACACACAAGTTCCTACACCCATCTGCCTCACTCCACCGCCCGCTGCTCCTCACTCGCACCACCCCCCACCCTTGGCCCCCTGCAGTTCTGGATCCACGCCGCCCCCCTGGCCACCCCGGCACTCTTTGAGCTGGAATCCGTGAATGGGATGACGGTGAACATCACGGTGCAGGACCCGCTGCAGCCGCAGCTTCTGCGCAACTTTGAGTAAGGAGGCTATTAGATGACCGGCATGGCCCGCTGTGCCTCCTCTCCTGTGCTTTCCACTGATCTTGCTCCCCTGCCCATGCTACCTAGCCTGTCCCGCATTTGACGCGGCATATCCTCCCTATTGCCACACACACCTCCTCCCTCGCGCCGGCACCCACTCCGATCGTCACCACATTGCACCCACCACTGGCACCCTGCATCTCACCCATCTTGACCTCACACATCTTGAACTCCACATCTTGAACCCCGCTCTGCAAACGCAACGCATGCCTTCTTCACACCATTCCACGCCCATCTGTCCGCGATGTATGCCCTGCCTCCACTCACCTCGCGTCTCCTCACACCACATCTCATCCGCTCCCCACCCCTGCAAACACCTTTAATCCCTTCACGCCATTCCGCGTCCTCGTCGCATCGTATGCCCTGCTCGCCTGCACCTCCCCATCCCTTGCATCACAATCCGAACCGTCTCCCTCCACCCTGCAAACACCCCAAATGCCTTTGGCATGCCCCTTCTGCGTTTCCGCGCACCAACCCTGCGCCTGTCCTCTCAACACGCCACGCTGCCTCCTGCTCTCCGTAGCCGCCGTGCTGGGCAGGCACTAGGCCCAGGCAAGAACGCCTCGCAAGTGCTCGCAAGCCTCACTTTCACCCCCTTTGATTTATGTCTTCACGCCCAATGCGCTCCTGCTGTCCAAGACACCCTCCTCTGCTTGCCTGCAATCCTGACCCAAACGTGCACCTGTCAAGCACCGTGCTGACCTGTACCCGTGTTGCCAAGGGCTGCACAGCGTGAAGGGAGAGGTGCGGCAAGAATTTGTGGTCGCGCCCGCACACCAGGATGGCAACACGTGGTGGCTGGTGCACGCATGCCCTTGTGTCGGATCTGGCGGCAGTGCAGGGAGACAAACGACGGTAGCAACCCACAGCCTTGCCCGCACCCACCGCCGCTCCCGCCTGTCCTTCCCTCCGCAGCAAGGCCAGAAAGGAGCCTGCCGAGCACGGGGGCAGCCCGCGGCAAGACAAGACAAAACGCAGGCGCCCCCCACCCTGCATGGCATCGCACACACACCTTCTCCGGTGGCTGACCGCACCTTGTGGGGCAGCAGCATGCAAGAGCTGAGTGCATAAGGTGAGCGCGCGCTCTTACGAACATGTGCGAGTGCGTCACAAGCCTGTGGCGGGCGTGCATGCGAGGGTTGCTGGAAAAAATCATGTGCCAGCGAGGAGAGGAGGGAGGAGATGTATGCATACAGCAGCAGGGGGCGAGGGGGCAAAGCAACGCTGCTGCGTGTGAAGGCGTGGTGGCTGGGCGGGCACGGCAACCAGTTGGGCAGTGAAGAGCGTAAGTACAAAAAAAAGCGCGGAGGCGCACGCTGTGCATGGCATGCTGTGCTGAGCAACGGTCGGGCACGTGCCGAGTGAGCGGTTGGCTGCCTGGTCGGCTGGCTGCAGCTGAGCCGAGCTGCCTGTGGCTGGCGCCCGCCTGCCTGCCTCAGCCAGAAGGCCGGGTGGCGGCCAGACTGACAACCGTGTGCTCCAAGCACTGCCTGCCGCGGCTGCCCTGTGTGCCGCAGCAGGGTGCAGGTCCTTTGCCGCGGGGGCAGGCCCTTTGCAGCTCACACAGCCATCTGCAGCAAGCAAACAGCAGGCACAGGGGCCTTGTCAAAATGGGCGGGCGCGAGACAGCAGCAGCACCAGCATCATCATCATCAGCAGCCTCCGAAGTACCTTCGGTGCAGTGCAGCAGGCTCCTGACGGTAGGCTGGTGCGGATGCATGGTGAGGATTGGGGTGCCAAGTTCCGCAACCCATATCTCCCCCTTCCGCCCACACCCACCTACAAGCCCACCGGCACGCATGCCTCGCTGTCTGCCATCCCACACCGCCCTCCACATCCCTCGCATCCTTCTGTCACAGCCACCCCACCCCTCCCCCACCTGCCCTGTGTGGTGCACAACCCTCAAACAGATATGCATCGATCTATGGCCGTCTTCTTGCCTCCCCGACCCCCTGTCGACGTCTGTGTCCGCCCCACCCCACCCCTCAGAACAGCCACCCACCCAGCCCACCCCACCTGCATCTTGATGGCCTTGTGTGGTGCGTAGCCCTCAAGTGTGAAGTCCTCAAACACAAACGAGTCGATGTCTGTCCTCTCCGGGTTGATGAGCAGCCGCGGGAAGTGGCGGGGCGCGTTTTTCAGCTGCAGCAGGCAGGCATGGGCAGAGGTGCACAGGCTAGGGTGGGCTGGTAGGGCAGGTGTGGCACCAAACCCCTGCCCCGGCAGTAAGCAAAGGACCGCCACCATTTGACAAGCACACAGCGCCGCGCTCCCAGGCGCCGTGCACCGCACCTGCTCTCTGAGCGGCTCCACGTGGTTTGCATACACGTGCGCGTCACCCAGCACGTGCACAAAGTCGCCGGGGCGCAGGCCGCACACCTGCGGATGCCAAAAGGCAACAGCACGCCAACAAGCAAGGGGAACGGAGAGTCAGCGTCAAACGCACAAAGTTGCCGGGGCGCAGGCCGCACACCTGTGGATGTTTGACAGGGAAAGAACAGGGAGGGGGTGGGAGGGTGGAGCAGCAACGAAAGATAGCCGCTGGAAGGCCCGCTGCTGACCTCCGCTGCGCTGCGGTGACACGCACTTGAGGTACGGGGTGCCCGACCGCCGCCGGGCCTGCGGGACCCACGCGCCTGCCCCCCCTGTTGCACGCCGTCTTACCATCAATCCCCCGTGCGCCCCTCATCCCCACCCTGTGCACTCCCGCACAACACCTGCCTGCCGCCACCGTGCCTGTGCACAGCACATTGGGTGCGTTTAGTACCGCCGACCAAGGCCCCCCCCCCGTCCCCTACCACATCTCTCTCCCCCCCTCACACACCTGTGCCACCATGCATGTGAGCAGCGAGTAGGAGGCGATGTTGAAGGGCACGCCCAGGCCCAGGTCGCACGACCGCTGGTACATCTGGCAGCTCAGCTCGCCGTCGGCCACGTAAAACTGCGGGGAGGGAGCGTGGCGTAGGGGTGGCTGGGTTGTGGGGGCTGGCAAGTTTGATAGAGCAAGCAAACTCGCCGCCTCGTGTGCAAGGGGAGGGTGGAAGGCAGATGTGAGGCGCAGCGGGAGAGGGAGACGAGGGGAACACATATGTGCAGGAGGGCGCACAATCGGCCATGCATGTGTGGTCGAGGGCCTGCCCCCATGCTGCCCCAGCTTTCCAATACACTGAGCACACGGTGCCCCCCAACCCACACCGCCCTCCCTCCGCCCGCCCGCCTGGGCAGAACCTGCGGCACAGACCAGCTGCACCACACTGTTTTGAGTGCGCACCCCCTCAAGCAGTTGGCAGCAGGCAGGCCATGCATTCTGCTGTCTCCTCACACCTCCCCCCTGACCTGGCAGAACATGTGGCAGGGCGGCAGGGCCATGTCCCTCAGTGCTGCCGGGTTCCAGGCGGTCAGCACCAGGCGGCGGTCGTTTGGGTTGGTCTTGATCTTGTGGATGAGCTCCGCCAGCTGGGGAGGCGGCGCGGGGTGAGGGGCACGGCAGGCATGGCAGGGGGGATGGGGGAAGGTGAATCGTTAGGGTTGGTCTCGGTACAGTACACGAGCTCCGCCAGCTGGCATGTGGGGTGGCATGGCAGTGGGCTAGTGTGGAAGGCAGGGGAGACGCACAGTGCGAGCGGCGGCCTGCCTGCCCGCTCAGCTCCCTCCCCTCTTCTTCCCATTTGTCCGCACCAAACAACCCTGTGAGGTGTCCTCACCTGGTCCACCCCCTTTCCAGTGTAGTCTGCGTGCATGTCTGTGTACTCTGCCCCAAAGTGGCGCCACTGGAAGCCGTAGACAGGGCCCAAGTCCATCTCCTCCCTTCACGTGGGAGCACAGGGGGGGGAAGGGGCAGCAAAGTGTGCGAGGGTTGATGCCACGGGGGCATGGCGAGTGGCAGCGAGCTTAGGTTATCAACCTGCCTGGTCTTTGGGGGTAAAAGGTGTGAGGGAACGAGCGGAGGGCGGGGAGCACTGCGTTTAACGCCTCACCTGCCCATTTCCGCCCCATCACCGCCACCCACAACCCCGGCCACCCCCCGCCCTCCCCTCCTCCCGCCTCACTCACACCACACCCCCCAGCATCCCCTCAACCCCCCACCTGTGGCTGAGGCCAATGGAGTCGAGGTACTCCCGGGACCCGTTGCCATCCCAAATGTGGATGCCCTTGTCCTTCAGCAGCGCAGCGTTGGTGGCGCCGCTCACAAACCACAGCAGCTCCTCGGCCACGCCTGCACAGGGGGAGGCGGAATGCTAATGCACACACCTTGATGTGCTGTCATGTGGGCAAGTTCACAAACCGTGACAGCAGCCTGCGGGAGGGGAGGAGGCACTACACGAGTGAGTGCTTCCCAGTGCTGCGGGGCACGCGCGACAGCAGCTCCTCGCACACGCCCCCGTACCCCAAGCCGCACCCACGCAGATATGCTTTCCAGCAAGCGGTGGGATGTGTGGAGCTGTCACGCCTTTGTCCCCCAAGTCACTAAAGCTCGCCGGCCGCCACTATACACGTGCTTGCTGGCGAGCAGCGGGAGCAGGGTGCAGCTGTCACGCACCCCGCTTAGCGCCCCTCCCCACACCCACCCACCCACCCACCCCGCCAGAAGACGCGCTTGCTGGTGAGCAGCGGGAAGGTGTGGCGCAGGTTGTAGCGCATGGTGGTGCCAAACTTGGAGATGGTGCCGGTGCCGGTGCGGTCGCCGCGCAGCACGCCGTGCCGCATCACGTCGTCAATCATGTCCAGGTACTGCAGGACAGGAAAGTATATATTGATTTCTAAATATTGATGTCTAAATATTGATGTCTGTACCGCAAGTTTCATTGCGGAGAAACGGACTGTAAACACAAACAAGCAACAAACAAGAGGAAGCCAGACATGTGCGGCGGGGCACACCAGTTCACACCATCATCAATCATGCCCAGGCACTGCTGGTGGAAGGCGGTGGTGGATGCAGAGGGGCGGCAGCACACAATGGCGCACCACGCCGGTATCATGCCCCGCGTACCGCAAGGGACCACCCAAACCATGGCGGCCATCATGCGCTGGCAGCGCAGGGCGGGAGGAGGGGTGCAACACCCAGTGCAAGCCAGCGAGCAGGCAGGCCACACCAACTACATATGGCACGTTGCCTCCCTTCCAGGCCTGTCTCCCGCTTAGCCCTTCCTCCCCCTTCCGCCCCGCCCCCCTGACATAGTGTACACATCACACACCACACCTGCATCTCCTCGTGCCGCCCCGCCGCCCCCGGCGGCAGCACCCCCGCCGGCGCCTCCTCCCCCGCGCGGGTGTAGCACAGGAAGGAGTAGCGGGCGCCCTCTGGGGTGTCCCGCTGCGGTGAGGTGGCGGTCCACAGGCGGAAGCGGGACTCGTCGACAGGCGGCATGAAGGTGTCGCACTCGGCCTCGCTTTCCACCAGTGTGAGATGGATGGCGGACAGAGAGGGGGACTCCATGCAGTCGGCATACACCTGCGGGGTGGGGGCGAGTGGAAGGGGTGGTGTAGGGCAATGAGAGGGACTTCGTGCGCTCGGCATACAGCTGCCGGGTGGGGCAGGAAGAACAAGGTGCGGGTGACAGAGAGGGCCCCCACTCAGTGGGCATGCAACTGCTGTGTGGGGGCAGGGCAGGGCGCCCCCCACGGCAGGCATGCAGGGCGTCACATGAACCCCACCTCACACTCCCCCCTGGCTGCACGAACCCCCGTCTGCACTGGGGTGCTCACCTGGCCTCCCCCAATCACAAACACACTTTTAACCCTGTCCTCAAACTGCCGCCCCCGCTGCACGAACCCCGGTTCTACACCGGGGTGCTTACCTGGCCTCCCCCAATCACAAACACGCTCTCCACGCTGTCCTCAAACTCCGGGCCACTCAGCAGCTGCAGCGCGCCATCCAGGCTGGAGGACAGGTGCACCCCCTCCAGCTTGCCGGCCTCTGCAGCAAGGGCCAGGCAGGGAGGGGGGGAAGCAGGCAAGGACAGGGGAGGCAGTGGTGGTTCAGCTACTATGAGGCTTGCTACAAATATGAGGTGGCCTGTGCAGGAGAGGCGGGCGGGCAAGGCGGAGCAGGCAAAGCAGGGGAAGGGCAGGGCAGGCGAGCGAGAAGAGCAGCACAGAACGGTGATGGTACAGAGCCGCGGCATTGAAGGGTGTTGTTCAGCGTTGCGGTCAGTGGCTGCTGACTGGTACATGCAACAGCGCAGGAGGCAGGCGGGCCCACGCAATGCATGCCTCGCGCACCCACCTGCGAGCGCTGCGCTGCCGTTGCCGCTGACGTTCTCACCGCCGGCGCCAGAGCCGCCGCGCGTGAGCACCACGTTGAGGCGGCCCGGCAGGGGGCGGAACTTGGGGGGCAGCGACTCCCACGTCTTGCGCCCCATGATGACCGCATTCTGCTTGCGTGGGTCGGCGGTACGGGAGGTGAGCTCCTTGAAGTACCGCAGGTCCCCTGGCAGGCTCCAGGGCAGCGTGCCGCCTGCACAAGGGGGCAACGTATGAGTGACACAGTGCGATGGGGAGCAGGGGCCAGCTTGCACGCGGCGGTGACAGGGTGCCCGGTGTGCGCCCACCCGTCGCCGTCACCCGCTGGCGGCGGTGCAGCTGCCGCCCGCCCAGTGCCCCGCACCCTTGCCGATTCCCCACTGCTTGGTAGCTGCCACCACGATCTGGAAGGTGCGGCGCGCCATCCTTTTGGCGCTGCTCCCCGGTTTGAACCTTGAAACCGAGCGGCCGCCTGTCGCACTGGCAGAGGGCGGTGCTGGATGGTCAGATCCTATGCGAGCGCTGCAGATCGAGCTGGCAGCGGCAGCAGGGCGCCAGCAGAAGAAACTCACTGCCAGGCTGGCAGTTGCTGCTGCTAAGCCCGTTCGCGCCCCTGAGCGCAGATCGCGAGCATCCAAGTCTGCAACTCGGTCCTAGACATCACGCATCGAGCTTGCACAAGGCCCCCACAGTCCTGTGGACGAGCAGACCGGAGTAGAGCAGCCCGTTTCAGGATGGCCAGCGAGCTTTCTCGATTCATAGAGGTGGGTGCACCGTGGCGCGAGCGGTGCCCACTCCCCCACACGCCTCGACCTCCCCGCCGCACACCCACGCTCGTTCCCCCTGCTCTCCTGCCTGGCCCCCGCTGCAGGATGAGCTGCGCAAGCAGGGGATCAACGATGACGAGGAGCAGCGCCTGCTGAGCAACCTACGGGTGAAGGTGCGGCGGTGCAGGCGGCGGGGCCCCGAGGGGAAGGAGCGGTGGTTGCGCCTCGCCTTGCCTTTGGGCTCGCCAGCCGCCCGCAGCAGCGCCCAGCCCTGGGGCTTGTGCTCATGCCCGCCTGAGCTGCCGCTGGAGGCTTCATCCTCCCTCGCCCCCGCGCCCACCCCGCGCCCCCTGCTGGCCGTGCCCTCATGCCCCTCCCCGCCGCCCCGCGCCTGCAGCCGCTGTCGGTGCAGGCCCCCGCGCCGGTAGGCACCCGGATGAGCAACAAGCAGAAGGCGGTGGTGGGAGTGGGGCTGCTCCTCGTGTTTGGAGCGCTGATGGGCCTGGTGGTCAACTACCGGAGCGACCCGCCCACAACAAGCGACTTCCGGGGTGGAAGTGAGTGCTGCGGCAGCCTGCTCCTGGTGCTTCTCTGTTGCGGGCGTGGGCAGCTGCTGCCGGGCGTGGGCCAGGCATGCTGCAGCAGGTCTTGTCCGGAAGGCGCCGGGGCAGGGGAATGGCGACAGTGTGCACAGGAGTGTGCAAAGGGATGTGCCCGCCCGCCGGCGGCGCCCGCATCCGGCTCGCATCCCCCTAACATCCCTGCTCGCTTCCCCGCTGCATGCAACCCATCTCCGCACCTGCCTGCCCGATCCACTCCACCCGCCCGCCTGCCTGCAGTGGCGGATCCCGAGCTGGGGGTGGAGGCTGTGATTGACCGCAGCCGGCAGGCGCAGAAGCAGGCCGAGGCGAAGCGGGCAGCCGAGGCGGAGGCTCTGCGGGCAGCCGAGGCGGAGCGTGCGGCAGCCGAGGCGGCCACGCGTGAGGAGGCAGCTCGCCAGGAGGAGGAGGAGGCGACGAAGAAAGCGGCGGCAGAGGCGGAGGCAAAGCGGGCGGCAGAGGTGGAGGCGGAGGCAGCCAGGAAGGTGGAGGAGGCAGCGAGGAAGAAGGCTGCCGAGGAGGAGGCAAAGCTTAAGGAGGAGGAGGCAAAGGAGAAGGCGGCTGCGGCATCGGCGGCTGAGGCAGAGGCGCAGGCCGCCAAGAAGGCGGCTGAGGCCGAGGCTAAAAAGGCGGCAGAGGGGGAGGCAAAGAAGGCGGGGGCAGAGGGGGAGGCCGCCAAGAAGGCGGAAGCTGCCAAGGAGGCGGCGGCGGAGGAGGCAGCTGCCAAGAAGGCGGCAGAGGCTGCCAAGAAGGCGGCGGAGGACAAGAAGGCGGCTGCCGCGGCAGCAGATGAGGAGAAGGCGGCTGCTGCGGGGGCGGCTGCCAAGAAGGCGGCGCCCACGCCTCAGGAGAAGGCGCCTGCAGCCGGTGCGTGCTGTGCTGTGCTGTGCCCGATGTGCATGCTGTGTTGCGGTGTTGGCTGCGCAGCAAGCGAGGTTGGGGGCCGAGACAGCAGAGTGGGCAGCGGCTGCTTTTGGCGGCAGGGGGAGGGCAGGGAGGGGCTGGCAGCAGATCTGACCGGCTGGCAGTTGCGGGTGGGGTTGGCTCGCTGCTTGCTGTTGGAATAGGCTGTTGGCAGGCACGCATGACCCCGAAGCACGAGCCAGCCAGCTGGCAGCAACCTCTCTCTGGATTGCAAGGGTTCCAAGCCATGCCGCCCTCAGCCTCCCCGCCCCCTTTCATGCACCCCCTTGTACCGCGGCGCCCCGTGTATTGCTCACCCCCCGCCTGCCTGGCGCTGCCTGCTCTGCAGATCCCAAGGAGCAGCAGCAGCAGGATGAGGAGTACACTGAGGGGATGACTGATGAGGACCTGGACTGAGGCAGGGGGGATGTCAGACTGAGGCTGCCAGGCTTTGACGGGGGAACCCTGGTGGGCTGGGGCTGGCAGGCAGCCTGGCGCCGAGGGACCGCAGCAGGCAGCACGCAGCCTGGCTCCCGGCAGGCCCGGCGTGCAGCCAGCAGGCAGGCGGTGACGGCGGCCGCAGGCAGGCAGTGGGAGCAGCGGTGGCTGCGGCATCAGCAGCATTAGCTTTTAATGAAGCCGTAATGAGCTGACCCCTCGCCGCTGCTGCAGCTGTGGCGGTGCCAGCAGCACCGCAGTCACCTGCACCCTCTTGCCGCTGCTGCATGCAGCACATGCCGTTACACCCCAGTATGTACTGCACCCCCGCTCTGCCGCTGCCTCGTGAACTGCCCCAGACCCCTGTCTTTCGTCTGGGGACCGTGTCAACCACAAACACAGCAGGAGCAGCACAATGCCTCGTCTCAGTCCCTCTGGTAGGCAGACCCGAGTCACACCTGCGCACCATGCGTGTGCACATAGAGAGTGAACACCGGGCGGGGGCCGCCTGAATTTCAGTGCGTGCCTGAAAGACACAGCGCATGGCAGCAGAACGCTAGCAAAGGGGCAGACAGGGACCCTAACAAAACAAAAGTATACCAGGTGTGTGGGGACAGTGAGGTGGTAAAAGCAGCCCGAGGCGGTCAAAAGCAGTGTTGTGTGGGAAGAAACGGAAGTGCATGATGGGTGCTGTGGCTCTGGATTGCGGCAAGGCGGCTGTGCTTGCTTCCCCTCTCTGGGCAGGTGGCCTGTGCAAGCTGCAAGGCATGCACGCGACCGCCACACCCGCCTTGCTCAGGCACAAACTGCGGGCTGGCAGGCGGGCCCGCAGGCCCGCCCCCGCTGCATCGAGCGTGCCCCCGCTTGCTCGCTTGCTCGCTCTGCTCGGCCAGCCGGCCAAGCCGCTCAGCTTTCCACTCCTCTCCTTGCAGCGCTCCACGGCGTGGGCATACGCACAGCATGGGGTGGCGCACCGCCCCTCACTCAGAGCGTCAGCTCCAGGCAGAGAGCTTGAGTGAGCAGGGTGCCGCGGCGCAGGATGAACGGCGCGGGCTGCGCTCAGCGCCCCAGGTCCGAGTGCCCCATCTGTGCTGCGCACTGAACGCTCAGTGCGCCAGCTCCCGCCCCTCCAGGCACAGCTTGAGCAGGGCCATGCGCACGTACAGGCCGTTGCGGGCCTGGCGGAAGTAGGCGGCACGCGGGTCGGCATCCACCGCTGGGTCGATCTACGGGCAGGACAGGGGGGTGTAAATAGTGTTGATGGTTATCCCAAGCCGAACCATGGATGGGTTCTCCCAAAGGCATAGGCAGTGCGACTGCCAGCTTGTGGTGACACGACGTCAGGGTCGCCCTGCCGCCAGCCAGATGCGCATGCAATGCAACAACTCTACATGCGTCATATCCATCAATGCACAGGGGGCTGGGGTATCATCCCCCTGACCTCCACCCTCACCACCCCTGGCCCCCCTCCTTCCACCCCCCTCGGCAGCCCTCACATCCATTCTTTGGCCGGGCCCCTGCTCCTTGCCCCCACCACGCCTCCAACAACCCCCGACTACCGCATACAACCACACACGGGTGCCAACGGAAGCATCACCAAGCCCAAGCACACCACACCCACACCGGCACACACACCGGCACACACACACATTCCACCAGCATCCATCCATCAACCGCCCGGCCTCGGTCCACCGCACCTCGTCCACGCGCGGCAGCGGGTGCATCACCACCGCGTCCTGCCTCAGCTGCTTCATCGTCTCCGTGTTGATGATGTACTTGCCCTTGGCCTTCTCATAGTCGTCGGGCCTGCAGGGTTGGTGGGGCACAGTGGACAGAAAGACAAGGTGGGGGCGGCAGCGAGTGAGCAGGAGGGAGGGGCGGCAGGGGAGGGGAGGGGTACTTCTCGTGGCCGGTTGGCCTGCAATCTCAAGAGCGGTCGAGTGGGGGTGGGGCGAGGCAGGGGTGGGGAGGGCATCAATGTGCTAGCACACTCGCCACAGTGACCCGCCCAGCATTGCCAACCGACGCTGCTGACTGCTTCTGCTGACTGCTGCTTCTGCTGCTGCTGCTCTGCTTGCCTGTCCTGGAAGCGCTCCTTCTGGATGCGCGTCTGGTACAGCACATCCACGTCAGACGCCACCTGGCATGAGGACATTTTGAAGGAAAAAAAATGCCCAACGTGTGGGGGTGGGGCGGGTAGCCTGGCATCCTCGGGGGCAGGCAGGCTGGCGGGCAGATGAATGGGCACGAGGGGCACTGGCATGTTGGCACCTGGGGTGGCGGCAGTGCCACATGGTGATGCACGCGCCCTGCGCACGCGCCACTGCCACAGCGGACCCACACTTTCCTTGGGCCAGATCGTGCATCCACCGCTGCCGCCGCCACCACCACCGCCACCACCGCCTGCTTCCCACACCCCTGGCTGTGTCAACTGCCTGTCTGGATTGTGACCGCCCCCAGCTCCCTACCCCTCCCCACCGTCACCCCACTCCCTCCGCCTCCCCCCACCACATGCTCACCGCCGCCAGGTCATCCACCTCCTCCCAGTCCACGCCCACGCTGCTCAGGTAGCTCTTGATGTCGTCCTTCATTCGGCACTGCAGGGGGGCATCGTGTGGGCACAGGGAAACAGGGCACCGCGTTGGAATTTTGCGGGGCAGGGTGAGCGGCTGGGGCGGAGTGATGATGTCGTCCCCCCACAGCGGCACTGCGGGGAGCGGGGGAAAGAGGGGGGAGCATGCGAGGCGAAGGGGAGGAGCACAGGGATGCCAGCATGATGCAACCAGGGATGACAGCTCACTCTGCCACCTGGCCACCTCATGTCGTTGTTCTCCCACATATTTAGCACCAACATGGGCACCCGCCTGCCTCTGAAACCGAACACGTGGCACTCGCTCACTCCCTTGGCAATTGTAACAGCACAAGGCACGAGACGCTGGCTCGCCCACTCACCACGGAGAGATGAAATGAACACAGACGCTGGCTCCCCCACTCACCACGTCTGGCGCCACAAAGTACATCTTGACGTTGCTGTACATGGAGAGGACGTAGGCGAGGGAGCGCACGGTGCGGCCGTTGGCCAAGTCGCCGATCAGCCCGATCTTGAAGTTCTCCAGCCGCCCAATCTCCCGCTGGATGGTGTACACGTCCAGCAGGGCCTGCAGGGGAGGAGCACGGAGGGGTTGGAGCAAGAAGGAAGGAGGGGTTGGAGGGATGGACCGCCTGTGCTTGTGGTGGAGTGGCGCGTCTCGCCCAGCAGGGCCTACATGGGGAGGAGCCGGATGTTGCTCAGTGAGGAAGACAGGCCATCATCTTGCACTCAGTGAGAAGGGCAGAACCATGACTAGAGGTACTGCAGTTCCCTCATCTCTTGTGCTAGACAGTTGGCTGGCTGCTGCAGGGACGCCCTGCAGGGCCCGTACCACAACGCTGCCCTCTATTAACCACACAGGCACCTGCGTGGGGTGCTGGCCGGGGCCGTCCCCTGCGTTGATGATTGGGATGGAGGCAGCGGCTGCCGCCTTCTCAGCTGATCCCGCCTGCAGGGGCGAGGGGCGGGGTGGGGTGGGGTGAGGTGGTCAAGGAGGGCAGGCGGATGAGCAAGCGGCGGGTAGGCTGGGAGGTGGCTGCTGGCCCGCCTGCCGTGGATAGAGTTGTAGAGGAGCCAGGGCCGCCCTTCTCACTTGCAGGCCCCGGCCAGCCCCCACCTGACAACTGCACCCTGCGCCCCAGCAGTGCTTCCAGCAGATGTTTCAGGGGCATGCGGCACAGGCTGACCCAACGGCCTGCTGCTCCTGTTCCCTGCTCCCCGGCAGGGCAGCACAGGCACGAGGGCAGGCAGACGGGCATGCATGCATGCATGCATGCATGCATGCAGGCGGGAGAGCTACACAAGGGAGGAGCAGTCCAGCAAGGCACCTGGAAGTGGCGCAGCACCACCACATCGGCATACGCCTCCACAGTGCGGATTGTGTCTGCGGGCAGGGACAGGAAGATGACGGGGAGATGAGGCAGGCAGGGGCAGGGAGTGAGGCGCGCAGTGCCGAGCGCACCAGGCGGGGCGACACCGCTGGGCA
Organism: Micractinium sp. NFX-FRZ; assembly: GCA_029339195.1. Taxonomy (NCBI): domain Eukaryota; kingdom Viridiplantae; phylum Chlorophyta; class Trebouxiophyceae; order Chlorellales; family Chlorellaceae; genus Micractinium; species Micractinium sp. NFX-FRZ. The sequence continues at coordinate 15,144 of JAPTJF010000359.1, read as the reverse complement.
GCAAGCTGCAGTTTGGAGGGAGGGAGGCCGCTCTGGGGCTGGGGTTTGTGCCCATGCTAACACCCAAAACCCTAACACCTCAAAGGCTCTGCACAGCAGGAGCGAGCCCGAAACCTGCCACACGCTGCATGGGGCCCAGCCATGCAGGGCCCATGCAGGGCCGCACTTGCCACTCGGCAGCGCCCGCCCACCTCCTGCCTCACCCGCCCCTCCCATGGCTGCCCGCCCCAACCTCCCCTCCCCCCATTCCCTGCCGCTGCACCCCGCACCTTCCAGCGTCTCCCCCTTGGCTGCTGAGGAGAACTCGGCTGCGCTTTCTGTGGTGAGGATGGTGCCGCCCAGTCGGGCCATGGCAGATTCAAACGAGAGGCGGGTGCGGGTGGAGGGCTCGTAGAAGAGGGTGGACATGATGGCACCCTGCAGCTGCCGGCTCTCGTCCGTGCCTGGCCGCACCGTCTCCATCTCGCGGGACACCTTGAACACGTGCTCCAGCGCCTCCTGGTTGAACTGCTGGCTCTTCACCACGTGGCGCAGCGGCTCCGCCAGCCACGACGGCGCCGTGCGGTTCTCCAGCCCGGGCTGCAGCGTGGGCGTCACGGCCCGCGGCACCACACAGGCACGGCGGGACCGTGGTGCACTGGGCCTGCCCACGGGGCCTGCATGCCGCTGTGCGCTTGCTGCCTGGGCCATCACGAAGGTGATCGGGGGCAGAAGCCGTCCAAGCCTGATGGGACAGAGGCACGGAAAGCTGGCAACTCGAGACACATCGCTTGCGATTTGGGAAACGTAGGGGTGCGGCATTTCGGCCGCCACAGCACGCCACAGCAGACGGTCCGGACAGAACGGAGTTGGGCTCCTCAAGCATGCATGCCACAGGTTGAAGAGTGTGGGTTGCGCAATGGTACGCCTTAGGGTGCGCGGAGGGCATGCAAGGTGCACCTGTAGTAGGCGGGTGGCGGCACGGCGGCGGCGGCGCTTATGATTCATATCTCAGGGAAGCCATCCCTGGGAAGCCTTCTCAATGAAGCCGTCACAACTCAGGCAAGCGATCTCAAAGGAGCGAACACAAGTGCAGGCCAACCAAGCAAGGCGCCTTGAGCAGGTGCCAGCAACTCCACTGCTGTGAAGGCAAGAGCCTTGCCGGCCGCTGCACACAGGGAGCTCAAGCCACACGTGTTGCATCAAAGAGAGCCTCATGCATGTTTACAAGAGGGTGGGTGTCGTTGCGGGAGGGTGGGTGCTATTGAAAGGAGGGAGGCCGTCGGCACAGCATAAGGTGGAGGAGAGGGTGGGTGTCAAACCGGGAGGGTGGGTGCTATTGAAAGGAGGGAGGCTGTAAGCACGGCATGAGGTGGGGGAGAGGGTGGGAGTCAAACCGGGAGGGTGGGTGCTATTGAAAGGAGGGAGGCCGACGGCACAGCATGAGGTGGGGGAGAGGGTGGGAGTCAAACCGGGAGGGTGGGTGCTGGGGGAGAGGGTGGGTGTCGTTGCGGGAGGGTGGGTGCTATTGAAAGGAGGGAGGCCGGCGGCACGGCATGAGGTGGGGCAGAAGGTGGGTGTCGTTGGGGGAGGGTGGGTGCTATTGAAAGGAGGGAGGCCGGCGGCACAGGATGCAGTGCTTGCAAGCAGGCAGTCACAGATTGTACACAAGGACGCAGTGCTGAAGGATGAGTGCCCATCAAGGCATGGCACGATCACAGAGCATGGAACCAGATGGGGCAGAGCGGAGCAGGGCATCGTCACAGCACCAGGCCCAAGGTAAGCTGGATGCACAGCAACGCTGGCAGGCCCATGCACAGGAAGAAGTCGAGGTCGCCAGCCGCATGCCCACACGCCAGCTCCGCCGCTGCTGCTGCCGACAGCAGCGAGCACTCCCCGCCAGCAGCGCCACTGGTGCTGCTCTGCTGCCCGCTCCAGGAGCCCACCACACCACGGCGCTCGGGCTCGCTTGGCTCGCCGCCGCCGCCTGCCGCCGCTGCCCAGCGGTGCAGGAAACGGAGGCGCATGTGCCGCTGCGTGCGGTGTACCGCTAGCGCGCACGCCACAAAGGTGGTGAGCAGCACGGGCAGCTGGTACTGCGTGCACAGGCGGGCCGCTGCATCCGGCCCGGTGGAGTCGCCTGCCCCCTGCAGCGCCAGCATCGAACCGAGCCCTGTGGGCCAGAGCGCAGCCGCCGGCCCAGCCGCCGGCGCAGCCGCCTGTGCCGCCCTGTGCAGCACGGCGTACCCGCTCTGCAGCCCGGGGCTGCCGCTGCACATGTGGTCGCTTCGGGCAATGAGGACGGTGGCCACCAGGGCCGCCTTGATTAGCTCTTGATGAAAGGGCAGGGCTGAGAAGGTGGTGTAGCAGTAGATCCAGAGGGCGGTGGAGCCAAAGGGCAGGTAGGCCAACGCTGCCAGGGGGGCCAGGCCCGCGTGACTGGGCGCCTGCAGGCAGGTGGGCGTAGGGGGGCGGGCGAGTGGGGTCGGCGAGGGGTCAGAGGGCAGCACGTGAGCTGGCAGCAGTGGCGGCGGCAGAGCACCCAGCAGTGGTGCCGCTGCGCGTGCGATGCCCACGGCGCTGGCCCCCCAACCCACCCCCCCATCCATCCAACGGGCCATCTTGCTGCCGCCCCGCCGCAGCCATGCCCGAGCCAAGCACATGCATGCACCCTTTGGCTGGGAGTGGTGGCTATGCTGCTCAGCAGGCTGCCGCCCCCGGCTGGCAGTTGCCCACGGCCCCCCCGCGATGAGCACCTCCTCACCATGTGCGCATGGTTGTGGCATCCAGTGGCCGCCTGCGCGATGTCCACCAGTACAGAGGCCCACTGGCCCAGGCTGCAGGCGGGAGAATGGGGCGGGAGGATGGGGCGGAAGGAATTTTGGCGGGAGGATGGGGGTGGGAGGATGGGGCTGGAGTGGGGTTGAACGCACATGGAGCGGGCAACTGGGCTGGCACCGCTGCTCCAACCGTTCCGAGATGATCAACTGAAACAGCTGAAAAAGCAAAACAAAGGCAGCGGAGCGGAAACAATTGCACAGGGCAAGCACACCTGACCAGGCGGGGCGGGAGGCTGGGGGCGACTGCCAGCGCCGGCAGCAGGCTGAGGCAGGCGCTGGCAAGGAAGTAGACGTCTTGCTTGACCCACTGCCCGTCCACCCAGGCCCTGGCAGATTTTGATGAGGAGCGGGGCAATACAAGCAGGGGTCGCTCCGTTTGGAGATTTGATTTGAGCGGCACGCGCGCCGCGCCGTGCGCCCGCTGGCAGCAGCTCCCGCTGCGCTGGTGCGCGGCAGCTGGCTTGCCGCTTCCTGCGTCGCCCCCCGCCTCGCAGGCTCACCTGAGCGACACCCAGATCAGCAGGCAGAAGCGAAATGCGCCAAAGCTGCACACCACGCCACGCCTGGTGGTGCGAAGCTCCGCCTGAAAGCGGGACTCCAAGCGTGAGTCCCAGAAACTCAGGTCGGCAAGCATGTTTGTGCACTACACGTGATTGGGCGATAAGCCGCCCGACCCCCCACCTCCCTGCGCCAGGGGTCCCTTTTTGCAGGGCTGCCAGCTCACCCCAGAATCTTGCCCCAGCGGCACCCAGCGAAACGGGGAGCCTCCAATTCCGGTATCTCGCGGGTCATTATCTTTCACCGAGCGGCTGAAGCGTTTGGGCGGCGTGCATGCGTTGGCAGCTGCCTGCTGGCCGGCGAACGCCTCGCCCTGCCCCATCCCTACCACCCCTTTCTGCCCAATGTACTGCCCGGCCCCGCACCTCCATGCTCCTTACCTACCGCACGTTGCATCCCTCCCGCCCTGTTGGGGCGGACCCCACTCCACCCCAACCCAACCCACCGCCTCGCTCCCGCCCTCCCTCCCGCCCCGCACATCCGCCCTGCCCATCAGGTACACCGCAAGTTTGCGCGAGGGGGAGGGCGGTCAACCTGGCGGCTGCTGCCGGTTCTCGCAATGGGGGGTGACGTCAGGCTGTCAGCTGGCCGCAGCGGAGCGCTGAGCACACACCCGGCGGCCCCGCCGCCCTCCCATCCGAGCAGGCCCCAATCGATTGCTCGGCCGTGGGCGACGGGCAGCAGCGATGCTTGGCGGCGCCTATCCGCCGCCACCGAAAAGAACAGCACATGCGACCTTTGTGTCACAAGAGTGTGCCCCGATGCACCCTTGTTCTGCCACGTTCCCTCCAAAAGGGCAGTCGACTTGGAAACCGCACCCTCTGCATCCCCTTCCCCTCCGCACCCAGTCCCACACTCCGCTCTGCCTGATGCGACGTTGAGCTTGCCCATCACGTTGAACCCCTCCCCCCCCGCCCAACCGACTGACTGAGTGCGGGTTACACGTCTTCTCAGAACACGCCTGTGCTGCTCAATGAACCAATCACGCATGAATGAAACACTGATATGCGAGCGCTCAAGCATCGCAGGACGAGATCGGAGCAGCTTACCCAAGGCATGCTCAGCAGGGAGATGGGCAGGCACTGAGGCCTGGGACCCAACAACATCGAGCGGGGCCCAGCGTCCCCGCTGCCCTGAACACGCGCTCCAGCGCCTCCTGGTTGAACTGCTGGCTCTTCTCCACGTGTCGCAGCGGCTCCACCAGCCACGACGGCGCCACAGAAAGTACAGTGCTGGTTCTAGGCACAATGCATGTGCTGCATTTGGGATTTAAGGAACGGGTTGGAGAGGTGCATGGAGAGGGTATGGAGGCTGTGGAGGAAGCCTGAAGCTCGAATCGACAGGTGATCCAATGAAATGTCAATCAAAGACGACGAGGTGGTGTGCTACACATGCAAGGGAACCAACTGCACTACAAACGACGGGACCCAACTGCGGGGTTCTGTCTCGCTCCATGATCAATGAACAGCAAAGATGAATCCAACACTTTACTTTGCATGGGCTGTCGCTACTACTTTTTGGGGAATGGCTCGAAACGAGGGAATGGTGGCTGGCTGGATGGCTGGCTGGATGGCCGCTTGGATGGGTACATAGATGCATAGGTGGAGGAGGGTGGCAGTGACATGGGCTGCCTGCTGGGCTGGCATGATCGTCTCAAAAGGAGCCTGCTGTACGGCTGCCAGCTGCCGGCTGCTCAGTGAGCCCGCTGCGTGGCAGCTCTGTAGGATCGAAGCCAGGCAACCCGCCCCACTGCCTCACCGCTCCTCGCCGCCACTGCCAGGGCCGTGCTGGGCGGCCAGCAGGGAGGTGGCGCAGCGCTGGACGGTGCGCCAGGCCGCCTCCACGTGCTGCCCCTGGGTGTGGGTGCCGCCAATGGCGCAGCGGATCACGTACCGCCCGCTCAGCATAGTGTGCGACAGCATGGCCTCGCCTGCAGGTGCGGCGGGGACAGAGGGGTGTGCCGGGCACAGTTCAAGGGCCAGCAGAAGACAGTGGGGCAACAGGGACAATGCAATCAAGCAGGAGTGGTGGACCGGTGGCAAGGATCCACCGTCCTCTGTGATCTGAGCTACTCATGAGTCAGAGTAAGCCAGCCAATCAGGCACTCACCCGCTGGGCGAACCAGGAGCGGCCTTCAGCCAAGAGGCAGGCAGGCCTGCAGCGCTCCCTGCCTCCTTGCCCGCCCACCCGCCCGCCCGCCTGCCTGTCCGCCTGACCGCCCATCTGCCCCGAGGCAGCAGTCCTCAACCCACTCCACTGCACCCCGCCACCCACCCGAGTCGTTGACTGCCTGCACTAGCGACTCGTTCAGCAGGTTCAGGTCGCTGCCGCCTTGCGCAGACCAGACCAAAGCGGGGCGGCGCCCCCGGCACGAGCTCGAAGCGCGGGTCGCCCCGCACCTGCGGGCGGGCGGCAAGGGGGCAGGCACAAGGGGGCGGAAGCTGAGTCGGGTGTCTGGTTTGGTTGGAGGCAAGGGGAGGGAGGAGGGGAGAAGGTTGTGATGGGCAGACGAGCACGAGGGCAGAGGGCAGGGAAGGGGGGGGGGGAGGGGGGCGCCTTGTGGGCTCCCCTCGCCAAAACCGCCATGCCTCCAGGCAGCAGGCAGGCCTCACCCATAGGCGGAATAACCCTGCACCTGCAAGCTGTGCTCATGATGAGCCTGCAGGCTGCCCTTGCTACCCACAATTCTCCTGTCCTGCCACCCAACCGAAGAAGTGTGTGGTACGCAGCAAGTGGGGGGGCACATAGGGCAGCGCGGCCTGTCCCAAGTATGCACTGTAGCCTTGCTGGTGCGGGCGCAGCGATGCACCTGCGCCTGTGCCCACCTGCACGGATCTCCTACACGCCACCCTGGCGCAGTGACAGAATGCCGCCTCACCAGGTCTGCCAAGAAGTCCTGCAGGCACAGGCGGTGGCGCATGAGGTCACGCAGGCGCTGTGCGCCGTAAAGGCGCAGCACCATTCAGAGGCGCAGGCCCCTGAAGCGGCCGTGCCCCAGCGGGACGTCCAGGTCCTGAGGCAGTATGGGTAAGCAGGCGGGCAGGCGGGCAGGCAGGGGGATGCGTTAGTGCCGGGCAATCAACCGGGTGGGACCGCCGGGCGTCTGCGCTGGGGCGGGGTGATTGGTTGATGGGGGCATGGCAGGCGCCGCGTTGCACCACGGCAGGAACAAAGGTATCCCACAGCCAACTTATAGATGCACGGACGAATTGAACCAACGCGGCACGAGTCGCACAATGTGCGGTTTGCACTGGGCACGCCAGACGAGCGCCTGCCATGGCTGGCCCCACTTCACCGAAGAAAAGCAACACTACCCAGACAGGACCAACCGAAAACAGGAAAACCCACGTGGCAGGCACGTGCACACCTTGTACTCTGGAGGCTCGGTGCGCCCCCCGCCAGGCGCTGCCCCGGCCTGCGCCTGGCAGCCCCCGCCCTCGCCCTCTCCTTTGCCATGCTCCTCTCCTTGGCCTGGCCCCGCTCCGGGGGCGCCAGCACTGGTCCCAGCGGCGGAGAACTTGGCGCTGCCACCGCAACCGGTACCGCCAGGGGGCAGGGCGGCCAGGCGCGGGCTGAGGGCGGGGTCCTGAGCAGGACTGCCGCTACCGTCGGGGGGCGGGGTGGCAAGGTGCGGGCTGAGGGTGGGGCCCCGGGCGGAGCTGGCGCCAGTTGCAGCGGGGTTCTGGAGGTAGCGGGGGTGACGGTGAGCGCCTGCCTCACCCAGCGTGCATCTTTGACGTACATGGCGGAGCTGCAAGGAAGCCATGACGAGGTGCAAGGGTGGTTAGCTCACGGGTGGCAGGGGGCTCAAACTCCTTGACGGTAGTGCATACTGTGTGGAGAGGTGGGTGGGCGCATACGTATGCAGGTACGCGTGGGTGTGAGCGGGCGCAGAGGAGTGCGCCCTTCTCATTTCTCATGTCCCCGGGGGGCGCACGGCAGAGGGAGGCGGGCGGGGCTGTGGGCAAAGTGCTGACGAACCCTGCCGGCGTGCGGGTGTCAGTGTGCAGGGAGGGGGCGGGGCACCAGGCAGGCAGCGCAGTGCTAGGGCACGCCACCCAGGTCTGCCCCACCTGCGCTGGCAGTGCCCCCAGGTCAATGCGCCCTCCCAGGGTCTCTTGCTGTAGTAGGACCGGAAAAGGTTGGGTGTCCAACCGGAAGGACTCCTAGGTCCTTTGTTAGCCTGCTAAGGGGCAAGGAGGGTGATCCCTCCACACTTGCCGCCCGCTCCCACGGTGTCCTGCCCCGTCCTGCCCACCCACCCTGCCCACCCACCCTGCCTACCCACCTTGACCACCCACCCTGCCTACCCCCACCCCACAGCTCACCACTCCCACCCAGTGAGCAGCCCCTTGTGCGGGTTTGTGTCGTAGCTGTCCGCTCCCTCCAGCCCACCAAAGTACCGCTGCCTCTGCTCCGGCAGCAGCGCAAACACGCCCGCCCACGCCGCATCCACGTTCAGCCTGAAGGCCAGGGGAGGGGTGGAGGGACGCTGGAAAGCAGTGCGTGTCGCTGCTGCGAGCATGGGAATTTGACGGGATCTACCGGGGCGGTGCACCGGCAGTTCATACGTGGGTTCAGCCAGAGCATGCCAGCGTTCCTCCTGCCGCCACACCCCGGGGGTGCGCCTGCAATGCAGCTGCACCCTGCGCGCACCCAGGGTGCACCCCGCACTGCCCCTGCACTGCCCCCCAGCTGGCCCTCACCAGATGCCGTAGCGCTGCGTCACTTTTGCCAGCTCAGACACAGGGTCCACCGCACATGACGAGGTGGTCCCAATGGTGGCGCACACGTAGCAGGGCAGCAGGCCCGCCGCCAGGTCAGCCTGTACCGTCGCCTCCAGTGCCGCCGGCTGCAGCGCGTACTCATCCTCCGGGCGGGTGCAGATCAGGCGCAGGTGCTGGATGCCAGCCACCATGCACGCCTTTTGCAGGCAGCTGTGCGTCTGGTCTGCAGATGGGGCGGGAGCCGGGCAGGCAGCGGCAGGGCATTGTGTGCAAGGGTGGCTGGCCCGACGCTGCTAGCAGCTGTGCAGGGCGAGGCGTGTCACAGGTCAGCGCTGGCAACCACAGACAGGCGCCGGTGCAAGGTGCAGGCCCTCACTTTATGTCCCGCAGCACCGCCGCAAAGGAGTCGGGGCGCTCGGGGGCCGCCGGGGGCAGGGCGGCGCGCAGGAAGCCAGGCTCTGCGCGGCTGACTGAAACAAGAGCAGTGAGGAGCAAGAGGCAGGGCGTTCAGTCAGGCTTGTGCGCTGTGCGCTGGGATGGTGGTGCAGAGCACATGCAGCAAACCGTGGCATGTGAGAGTGCAAGGGAGAGCGGCTTGGCCGACCGAGGTAAAAGGCTCCTCCCAGCGCTCCTGCCAGCCCCCCGGTGCGCTCACCTACGGGCAGCGGCGGACGGCGCCCCCGCCCCAGCAGGCGGTCGTGGTACTCTGAAATCAGGTCAACCACCTGCCTGCCCAGGCGGCGCCACTGGGGAGGAGCAGGACAGGCAGCGAGGCGAGGGGTTGTGGTGAGAGGAGTGCCATGCACGTGCGACGCCGCCCATTCGGCGCGCCAGCGGTCCCGCTGCTGCCCGCTGCACCCGTCCGAGCGCAGCCAGAGCCCTCGATCCCCGCAGACGTGACGCACCTCGGGCAGCCCAGGGGGTGCTCGTAATGCAGGCCAACGGCGCGGGGCCCCCAATTGAACAAACAACCTCATAATGGAACACTAACTGTGCAAACACACATGATAAAGTGGCTTGGGAACAAAGTTAAAGTCATCATCAGTTTGAATTTGGCAACAAGTGGAACATTGCATGAGCAGGAGGTGCTGGCTTGCATGTCGCGTGGGTGGTGTCCAAGGCAAAGTAATTGGGGTAGTGAGTTCTCTCTATATTACACAATTTACTTACGATCAAAGTGTGCTGATTTATTCATTCTAGGTGATATGTGTGGCTCTATCACAAGCTCTATCACTTAGCGCATTGAGGGGTGGCGGAGGGCTGTTAGTGGCGGTGCAATTGCTAGCTTGGCCACACTTGCCATGAACGTGCGACGGTTCCCAGCTCCTAGCTCCTGCTGCTGTTGCTGCAACCCACACCACCTGCGTACACACCCACCTTGGCATTTCTAGCTGCACGAAGGTGTAACCACGCTTGTTGGTTTTGAATCTAACCCTCAACTTGACACTTTTGGCACCATCTTCCACATATGTCACTTGTTGCCTGTGCAGGACGCTGTCCTGCAGCAGGCAGGCTTTGCCACGGCCACAACTGCATTCGCCGCCAGCGTAGGCAAGTCGGTCCCAATTCACTTGCACCAATGTTCATGGAGACCGCGGGCGGCATCAAGTCCACCATGCAGGTGCGCTCTTTGATGATCAAACTGTCACCCGACCCGAATAATGTGACTGTAGAAGTGTGGCTACTCAGGGCATCTTAAACATGGTGACCTGCACATGTTTGGCCTATGTTGCATGGCAGAATCAAGCGAGCACAGTTTGTCGCGACCTCGGGCGGCATCAAGTCCACCATGCAGGTGCGCTCTTTGATGATCAAACTGTCACCCGACCCGAATAATGTGACTGCAGAAGTGTGGCTACTCAGGGCATCTTAAACATGGTGACCTGCACATGTTTGGCCTATGTTGCATGGCAAGATCCTGCGCTGCTGAAGAAGGCGTCACGCTCAGCACACCGGGCAGCATCAGCCATGCGGGGCAAGGCCTGTGAGGACCTGCTGGACACAGACCCCACAACCTTCTTCCGTGCCATTGACCGCTCAGCCCGGCTGGTGGCCAGCTTCCCCTAGCTTCCCCTCAGATGTACTGGAGCAGTACTTTCAGGGGCTGCTACGTGGCAGCCAACCAGCGCCAGAGCCGCCACCAGAGCAACGACGGCCACCAGAGCCACCACCAGAGCCACCGCCAGCCACGCTGCCACCGCAACAGGGAACTCCTGTTTGCCACCGCAACAGGGAACTCCTGTTTGATTTATTGCAGCTGCAGGTGGTACTGCAGCCGCTTGTTGATGGAATCAATGCTGAGTGCCTCCTCCTTGAAACTCGGCAAAGTTTGGGTCAGCCAAGGACATTGCCTGTTCTGCTGATCTCCACCCAGTCTGTTCATTCATGCGTGCATAAGAATGTAGAGCACCGTGAGGGTGTAAGCCGACAAGCAGTCAGCTAAAGTAGGGAGTGAAAAGAGAGTTAGGTAGGGGGTGTGCCGCCCCCTTGCCACGTCAGCAGCAGGGCGAACTACCAATTTAGTATGCTGCACCGCACCTAGCGGGACGCCTCGGACTTCCCAGCGCGCTTCTGTCCTCACTTGGCGATTCAGTCACCATCTCTTGAGCGCAACAGATGGCGGGTGCGAGCCAGCCGGAGGGCAGAGTGCACATGCGCTGAGCCTGCAGCCCTTTACAGCGCAGCCCGATTGGGTAAGGCACCACCGTGATCAGGTGGAGAACACCAACCGCGTGCCAGAGCATTTCGGCGGTCCGAAAATTTGCCGGCCATTTGCTCGCGCCGCAGACTTCCGGGCGCCGCTCTTATCGCGGTATTTGAACTGCTCGACCTGCTGGCCCACCGCCGCCTTCTGCTAGTGTCGGCGCCCACCTGTGGGCCCCACCGCCCTACCGCCCTACCGCCCACCGCCTACCGCCCTGCCGGCGCCGCCATCATGGCGCAAATAGCAGTAGACCCGGTACGCGCGCGGGGAAGACTTGAAGTGTGCCCGTGGGTGCTGAGAAGCGCACATTTGCGGCTGCGAAGAGGGGTGGCAGACAAATGGGTGCTGGCGCTGTAGACGCAACACCCAGTTGTTCTCATTGCGCAACCTGCTGGCCGGTTGTATGCTCCCGCCACTGTGTGCAGGCCGTCTTCGAGCATGTCAGGCATTCGCTTGCCGAGATGACTGCCGACGCCCGCAACATGGCGCATGTGCACGCTGGGGAGATCAGCGAGCGTGATATGGAGATTGAGGAGCTGCAAGTTAAGCTGGCTGCCGTAGAGGTGGGTATTACGTGTCAACAGGGGCAGCTGGGGTCCAGGGGGGGGCTCGCCTGCAGCTTGAAAACGCCACGGGTGCCAGGCGGCACGCGGGCAGCCCAGGATTGGCTTGGATGCATTCACTGAGCCAGGTGGGTGCGCAGGCAGCGACAACAGAAACAACACGGCTCTGTCCCGCCTTGCTCAATTGCAACTCGTCCTGCACGTCTGGAGGACTGGGATGCAGAGGGAGTTACAGCAGCTGCAGGAGGCTGCACACCAGGCATGCCAGCCCCAGCAGGCGGCTGCACGGCAGGCAGCACAGCAGCCGCAGGTGGCGCGAGAGGCTGCCAGTCAAGTGGAGGCGGGCGCGGTGGGGTCGGCAGCAGGTGAGCAGGATGGGAACATTCTGAGACGTTGCGGGTAGGCTGGCGGGGGGGGCGTGGCGCGAGGCTTTGTGAGGCACGCTAGTCGGCGGGTGCAGATTTCGGTTGTTGGAATGGTGTCACATGCAGGTTGACCGTGTTTGGAATGCTGGAACACATCCAGCCCCGTTTGTTCAGCTGATTCCAATGCCTCGCCCGCTTCCTATAGGCGGACACACGCTGGTGCCGGTGCATGCCCAAAGCTCTCCACCCGCCCCTGCACCCATATCGTGCTGCCTGCTGGCTGCTCCAGAGGTCACACAACATTGCATGCCAGCCGATGTTGGGCTGCCCAGCCACGCGGCTGGCAGCCTGCTTCCTTCCTTGCTGTTACACCTTGCTTGACCCTCCCCTTGGCCATGGCCTCCCACCTGGTGCAGGCACCCCACGCAAGTCAACCGCTGCGAGGCCCTGCAGGCGGCGGAGGCGGCGGAGCGCAGGAAGTTGCAGGGGGCAGAGACTGCTGCGGCAGAGGTGGGTAGAGAGCGTGATGGAATTGAGCTGGGTGTCATGTTGCTGCTTGGTGCTGGCAATGAGTGGCTGATCACGGCATCGGGGCCTGCCCGTGCGCCTGCACACACAGCCCTCCCCTTTTCTGTGCATCAAGAAGCGCACGGTCAAGCCCGAGAACTGGCGCTAGACAATGTATTCATCCAACCAAATGCCACTGTCTGTTGTCTTATGCAGGCCATTCGAGAGCTAGACGTTGAGAAGACACGCATGCTGGCAGAGAAAGACCGCCGCATGGAGGCTGAGGTGGGCAGGTGCCGCCAGTAGTTTTGTGCTTGGGGTGGTTAAAAAGAAAAGAACAGTTGGCCAGGCCAGCTTAGGGGTGAACACAAACTTATGCCCATGTTGGAGGTTGCAGAACATCCGCGCCGCTCTTGCATGGCCCTTTGCAGACGTCCAGGGACACCGCCTTCATTGGCAACGGGCGGCTGCAGGCGCAGCAGGAGGAGCAGGCGCGGGAGCTGGCAGCGGAGCGCAAGCGTGGGGAGGAGGGTGCTGCGGCAGCGGCCGATGAGAGCGGGGCGCTGCAGGCCAGGCTGGACGAGCTCACCGCTGCGGATGCCGCCAAGGTGGGCGCCAGGAGCCTGCATACAAACTCGGGGGGCGGCCTGCCACTGCTCAACCGAATGCAAGCTGCCCCGCCCGCCCTCTCCGCCCCTGCCATGCCCAATACAAGCTCTCCCGGCCGCCCCTCTGCCAGCCCCATCTGCTGCATGCCAGCTCTTGAGCCGCCCGGGGCCCGTCGCCGCCGCAGTACAAACTCTGGCTGTTGCATTCAAGCACTTGAGCCGCCAATACGAGCTCCTCTGCTGTGCCGTGCTCTTCCTGCCTGAAGGCAACGCAGGCTGCGGCGTTGCAGGCCCGGTTGGACGAGGTCACCGCAACCAGCCAGGCCCAGGTGGGCGCCGGAGCATAGGTGCAGGCTGCCCGCTGCTCTCCCCTTGCAGGATGCAAACTCGGGGGCGCGGCTCAGCCCCCTCCAAATACAAGCCCCCCGCCGCCCTCTCCGCCCCCCGCCATGCCCAGCCAAATACAAACTGCAGAGTGCTGGCGGGCCCCCCTCCCTCTGCCAGCCCCCTCGCCCCCAAATACAAGCCCCCTGCCGCCCCGCCGCCCCCCGCCATGACAAACAGGTGGCCGCGCTGGCAGCGGAGCGCAAGCGTGGGGAGGAGGGCGCTGCGGCGGCGGCTGAGGAGAGCGGGGCGCTGCAGGCCCGGCTGGACGAGCTCGCCGCTGCGGATGCCGCCAAGGTGGGGGCCAGGGGCTCTCGAGTATAGGCTGCCCGCCATGCCCTGCAGGTTCCACCCTTCCACACTGTAGAACTCTCCCTGCCCCTCCCGCCCCCGCTCAAAGGCTGCGCTGGAGGTCCAGCTGGCGGGCGCGCAGCAGGAGCGCGGCGACCTGGCGGGCCGCCTTGCCGCAGCCACCGCCCAGCTGCAGCGCGTCGGTGCCGAGCTGGCGGGCAAGGACGCGCGGCTGGAGGCTGCGGCTGGCACCAAGGTGGGTTGGAGGAGCACTGGTGGGTGGGACCTGATGGGCGGGTCCGGCTGCCATGTGCCTGCAGCTGTTGCGGTCCTGCTTCCGGCGTAGGCAGCCGCCGTTTGAGGTGGCGGCCAGGCCACCGGGGCACAAGGGCTTGTGGCGGAGCCCCGCCACCCCTGGCACCCACCATGACCTGCCCGCCACCCCTGGCACCCACCATGACCTCATGGGGGCGTCTCCCGCCCACCATGACCTGCCCGCCACCCCTGGCACCCACCATGACCTCATGGGGGCGTCTCCCGCCCTCCATGACCTGGCCCCGCCACCCCTGGCACCCACCATGACCTCATGGGGGCGTCTCCAGCCCTCCATGACCTGGCCCCGCCACCCCTGGCACCCACCATGACCTGCCCCGCCACCCCTGGCACCCACCATGACCTGTTGGGGGCGTCTCCCGCCCTCCATGACCTGCCCCGCCACCCCTGGCACCCACCATGACCTGCCCCGCCTCCTTCCCAGCCCTCCATGACCTGTTGAGGGTTCTTGTGCGTCCGGTGCTTTGCAAACTGCCTCGACAGAGCGACCGCATCACCCGGTCCTGAATAACGGCCCTCGGCTGAACCCTGGCACTCCTGTCAGCGTCCTCAAACCTTGCACCTCGCGACCTGGGGATGACCTCATGTGAGCAGATGTGAGGCACTGCTCACAAACTGGTCCAAGTCAACAGCCTGGTGACAAAGACTTGCATTCAATTGAAACAGCACTGTGTTGAATATTGGAGTGGGTGCTAGCAGCGCTCGGCATGCGGGAGCTGCTGCTCCAGCGGAGGTGCGTGATGGGAGGGGGCTGTGCCGCAGGATGACTGTGCATTGGGGCCAGCAACTAACTGCGTAAGCAGCAGCTGGTTCATATTGCAGTATGTGAAAGGGAGCTAGCAAAGTGCGTGGGGGTGGAGATGGGAGGGAGAGCAGCGGGTCGGCAAGTGAACACCGCCATCACTCTGTGTTGACGGCCGGCGCACCTTGCGCTTGCTGTTCTTCTTGGCCAACTGTGTTAGTCTGAGGAGTCTGTGTCGTCTCTCGAGTGAAAGAATGCAATGATGTCAGAGAGAGCCGGAGATATGGGCCATTTGGATGACGAAACCGGATGGAGCTGACCCTTCAGCAGCCAGCCTCCAGCTCCTTGGCAACTGCCCGTAGACGCAAGTTGCAAACAGCACGACAGCCCACCAAAGTGCATACACGTGATAAAGGAGAGTGGGGGGAGTGGACGGGAGGCTGTGTAGGAGCAACCCTAGCTACACCACTAGTGGATCTGACCCAAAAACCCGACATTGTTCCCGACGTTTCCTGCAGGCGCAGAATCCATTTCCCCACCTTT